>SNQJ01S0038993.1:19897-55496 GCA_010110895.2 Picea sitchensis | reverse complement strand
TTATATTGGATGATTTAAATGAGAGGCTCTTCCATGTGTATTTATACATTTCCAATCACTTCCATTTCTAACTTTAGAGCCGACCTATCACTTCTTATTTTGCAACAAATTTCTTTAATTGACTTTAGGTCCAACCTGTAATTTATTTTTTTCAATTCACATTTTCATATTCAAGAAGGCATATCTCCTCAACAGTGAGGAGCCACGTGGCATGCCACCTATCGTTGGAAATGTATTGACAAGGGATATCAATCCATGGAGATTATACATGAATTTTCAATGTCCTTCATGCTCTTTTTCTTCAACCAATCTGTGGGGCTTCTGTACTTCTTCTAGGATCAATGACAACCAATTTTCCAACAAATCCATTTCCAAAATACGTCCTCCCCATAATAAAAAATTTATGCAATCCTTTCTAGGAAAAATAAATTTTGTGAGGATATTTGTTCCCATTTTTTTTTTGAAATTGTAAAACCACTCCAAGACATGATCAAAAAGGATGTAGACTTTAAATGGGGACCTAAAGAGAAATCGACATTCGAGAAAATCAAAGAAGAAATAAATCAGGTTGCAACATTGATGAGTCCCTATTTCAATAGAGACTTCATACTATACATTTCTGCTTCCGATGTTTCATTTACATTCATCTTAACACATAAGGATCAAGAAGGAAATGAATACCCCATCGCTTTTATGAGTTATGGGTTGCAAGAAGAGGAATTATATTATCTCGAAGTAGAAAAGAAATCCTACATTGTTTTCAAGGTGTTCAAACACTTCAGACCTTACCTAATTAAATAAAAAACCAAAGTGTATGTCCCCTACCCACCTATGAAGAATATCCTAGTGCAAAAGGATTTGGGAGAAAAAAGAGAAAATTGGATAATATCCCTTAAGGAATATGACCTTGAAATCAAACCTGCTAATATTGTTAAGGGACATGGGATCTGCAAACTAGCAGCTAAGTCGACACTTCAAAAGGTAGAGGAAGATGAACTTTACGATATCAAACTCTATTTGAAAGGGAAGTTTGTTATATCCCTGTCATTATTGACTAGTTGTATTATGAGATGAAATACTATTTAAACCACGAGATAGCTCCACATTATTTGGATCCAAATAAAAAGAGAGACCTCAAACTCAAGTCGACATAGTACCATCTCATCAAAGGAGTGCTCTGTCGAAGGAATTATGATGGTGTTTACTTGAGATGTCTTGAAAGAGAAGATGTTGAAAAAGTACTATCAAAACTTCATGATGGTCTTGTCGAAAGACATTTTGGAGGTGATACCACAATCCATAAAATACTTGTTACGAAGAAAATATCTCTATGGCTAGGTTAAATCACAACAGATGGAAATGACTGCAGAAATCAACTCTATCCCAACAACGTCCTATATAAACCAATATGCAAGTGAGATAAGAAAGAGGCCTACCTCGTCCAGATGTTCGATGAAGTCTATCGTTGAGAACTTTGACCCAAAGATATATACCTACAACAAGTTCTCCACAAACAATCCAAGCAAGCATATGGTGGTAATATAAAAGGTTAGCACATTAGATAGCATAATCCATTAATAAACATGACAAATATGCCCATGGAATAATAATTCAATATATATATGAAATATATCAATTGGACGGGAAAAGAGTATTTCTATTAATAAATGATCAGCAGAAGTGAAAATATTACAGACTTTTGTGTCGACATGGTTCAAAACTGAGAAACTAAATCCCTTCTAGTTGGGCCTCCACCACTTCAATCCGCCACCAAAGGCAAGCTCACAAGAGATAAATAATGAAGTTCTCAATCAATAAGGGAAGAGATTGGGGGCTTAACATTGTGTTTGGACTTAAAGGAAAAAGGGATGCAAACTCAATATGAAGTAAATAATTCCTCCAGAGTAACTTTGCTCTCAAAGTTGAATTCTTTCTCCTTTTCCATAGCTCGGAATTGGCCTATTTATAGCCTTCAAATAGAACTGAAGGGCCAAGTCGGAACATGATGGAAGGCTGAGGATCAAAGATCTCCTATAGTGACATGGAAAACCAACATTTAATATTCATTTTATGGCACAAAACCCAATGTACACGGGTTGTAGTGGAGCAGCCTACGTATATGCATGTTGTATAATGTGCAAGATGCGTACATTTGGAAAATTATTTATTTTTGTATTTGGATTCTATCAACATGGAAGATAAGTCTACATAGGTAAATGGAATAAGGCACCCTCTATGAAAGATTGCATAGGGTGATGCAAATGTTGTTGTAACAATACTCAGGGTTGTCTACTATTGGCCTACCTTGTTCAATGATTCCCATGCATATGCCTAGAAATGCCCAGAATGTCAGAAAGCAGTTGGAAGAGAAAATAAACGTGCTTTCCCTCTTCAACCAATTACTATTAAAAACCCATTCCAAAAATGGGGTTTGGATGTGATAGGGGAAATTAATCCCAATTCCTCTCAATTACATAAGTACATCATAACAACAACAAACTATTTCACCAAGTGGACTAAATAAATCTCTTTAAAGATCATCAACAAAAACCAGGTGATATATTTCATTGAATCTCATATCATTACTAGATTTGGTGTACCTGAATCTTTGGTTCTTGATAATGCTAAATACTTTTCCTCTTTTAGATTAACTGAATATGAATTGGAACGAAACTTTAAAATAAAATATTCAACTAATTATTATCCACAAGGGAATGGACTAGCATAATCGACCAATAAGAATCTAATAGAGATCTTAAAAAGAAATATTAAGGAACACCAGAGAAACTGACATCTAGATCTCCCAAACTCTCTATGGGTTGATAGAGTTACACTTAAATCCTCTCTTGGAAATTCTCCCTCTTTTCTAGTCTACGGAGAAGAAGAAACTCTTCCTACTCAAGATAAATAATTTCCAGTAATGCAACAAAGGTTAAATATTCTTCTAAAAATTGAAGAAGATAGGGAAAAATCCAAAAGGAACCTAATGCAACATTAAGAAATAATCAAGAGATGGTTTGATAAATAATCTATAGGGAACAAAGATTTCAATAGGGTGATCTGGTCCTCAAGTGGGATAAGGAAAATGGAATTAAAGGGAAGCATACCAAATTCCAGAAACACTTGGATATTACGATACACTTCACTTTTGGTTTGGAAAAAAATTGGGGAGATGGGTCACTTTTAAAGGTCCTTCGGTAAAAGACGTCTTTCCAACTTTTTGCATTTAAGATAGGATTCCACCTCCACTTTCTGCATCTCATTGTCTTTTCTTCTTTTCCATAGTATCGATCCCACTGAACTACGGTATGAAACCATAATTGATGCTTTAGAAGTGTCATGGTAAGTTGGTAGAGCCTACCTCTACATGGATTCCCTAGGTATATCCTGGTTTCATTTTGGCCTCCATGTCCTCGTTAATAAATTTAGGCTCGGGAGTCCCTGTTAGTCTTGTCCCAATTACGATATTGAGAATCATATGTCCAATGTGTCATCACTCTTGGCCTCACCCTCGAGACTCCAAAAAAATATTCTTCTTTAAGCCCTTTTCAGACTCTCTAAACATGAAAAGATTGTCGAGGGATATTGTTGTCCTTCACGCTCACCAAATTAAAACTTGAAGGCACATCTGTCCGACGGTAGTTTACCCCTTTTCAGTTTGGATGGTTAATTTTACGAACAAAGGTATACTCTAGGAACTTCGGTTCGCTAGAAGAGTATTCTCAGGTATACGTTTAACCCTTTTCTGGGCCTGAGGGACTAAATTTACGAAAAAGGAACCCCCACGGAGTCCATAGCTAAGCTCTTTTCAGACTCCCTAAAATTGAAAAGATTGTCGAGTGACTTTGATCCTTCACACTCGTTAATTGGTCCAGAAGAACATATTATATGGAGTCCATAGTTAATCTCTTTTCAGACTCTTTAAAATTGAAAAGATTGTTGAGTGACCTTGTTCCTTCACACTCGTTAAATCGGTCCAGAAGAACACACCATACGAAGTCCATAGTTAAGCTCTTTTCAGACTCCTTATAATTGAGAACATTGTCGAGTGATCTTGTCTATGTCACACTCATTAAAATGGTTATGAATAGACATCTTTTCAGTGCTAGTTTATCCCTTTTTTGATCTGATTAGACTATTGTCGAAAAAGGTACCCCAGTGGAGTCTTCTTTTACATTTTTTCAGACTCTCTAAACATGAAAAAACTACTGAGATTACCTTCTATGGGCTCGTGAAAAATATATTGAAGGGGGTTTCATCATGTCATGCTAATCACATTTTCATCTCTGTGTCTTTGGCCTAATTCCGGCTCCATGTTGATCTCAACTAAACAATTGAAGCATGCCTCATACGCAAGCCTTGTAGCACTTTGCCTCTACGACCTGACACCTTGACCCATGGAGGAATTTTCCATGAGTGTCCTTTTCCTGCACATGTCTCCTTGATATGAGCATTAGTTTGTTCTGTGTGCTTTGAAATAGTATGCTTGTGACACCCGTTCCTCCTTTGTAACATAGCATTCTTTTATTCTTTTTCAATCTCTTTAAAATATTGAAAAAGACAAAAAAAATCAAAAATACCCCAAAAAGAGGAGGGAAATATATTTTCTTTTCTGGAAGAACAATGAGTCGCCCTTGGACAAATCACATCCTTTTGTTTGTTCATCATGCATTGGGATTTAATATGACCTTAGGAAGTTGTTCTCGTTACATAGAGTTGTGTCCTCCTTCGTTTGGTTATCCTTCCAAAACACATGGAGAGTTTGTGTTGCCTCCTGCATTGCGAAATTATGTCAATGTCATGCTGCCTGAGTTTGATCATCAATTGTGCTCTTGTACAAGGGAATTTTTACCCATCCTAATTCATCCTTTCTGTAGTTTGTCTCTTGACCTCATGCCCGGCCATCTCGAAATTCCAATCAAGTCCTTGTTTGAAATCAATGAAGTTCTCAGCCTGATCACCAATATCCTCTTGTATGTTCTCGATGAGTCATCGAAGACCTATGGGTAATGAAGTCGTACACTCAAATTACACTCCTACTCAAGTTTTGAAGATCTTGAATTTGTTTCTTGAGCTCTGAAGGCCCCATCTCCAGCCATCAAGTGTCATTGGCTTCTTGAAGATGAATATTATACATGTATATCTTCGATTTTCAGATGTAGATACACTGTGTATTGCTCACGGCTACACTTTATATAGTTATATGACATGGATATGCAGTGTACTTGATTGGAAGCCATAATTTATTTCATCCCGAGCATGGGTAGGCCCACCTCAGAGAGATAATTGTTATTTTTGCAGATGTCACCTCTCGAACTCTAGTCTCGAGCTCACTCGCTCTGTACATTGGTGAAGATTTTGTATTTTATTTCGGCCATCAGATGGTCTTCTGACCTCACACATTAGGGGGCATCTGTTATAACCCTAAATTGTAGCATACATGCATACCTGGCATTTGGCCCTCTTGCTATTTTTTCCAAGCCATCACTGAGCAGCTCTTCTTAAAAACACTATTTTTGAAGATGTATGTGCCCTGCACCACTACTGCCTGTGTACATACACTTGTTGCACCACTACAGACCATGTACATATACTATTTGCACCATTACATCCTGCATATACTTGCAAAACTTGAAAAAATTAAACATTTGCAAGGAATTCGTTGAGACTACGGGCTATTGGGTAGTTTCCCAATTGATCCACTGCCTATAGCCCGTCACCTAACCGAATAAACATCATTTTTCCATATAAAATGAGGTGTTGGGTCTCATTCATAACATAAGAATAATAACAATGAAACTCTGCTTGTTTCACATCCCCTCCTTGCCTCAAGAATTGCAGCCACCTTGTGAGATTTGCATCAGAATTTCCCATTCTTTCCTTTTTCCTCCATCATAAGCCTATTCCATTTCCCTAGAAGAAGTGTGAGAGGAGAAGGATACGTGGAGGCACAGTTGAACCTGATTACTGCTTGTGAAGAGACTGGATAAGTTTATGGAAGTCATCGACCTTGTTGTAAAGTAAACATTGTGATATCAATAAAAGAAATACTTTTCACAATCACGGAATATGATGGGTCAAATGTTTGTATTCATTTTATGTTTCATTCTAACATGTAACCCATGATTTTTATATGATATGCATGTTTGTAGTTCATTTTATATGTTTTTTGAATGTAGTCCATCCTTGGGAGGAGGCTTGTAGTCGGTGACTATCCGGTGTGAAAGGATCGACACCAAGCCTTGGGAGTAAAGGTAAATTTATCTGATCTTTTCACTTTGTCTTTAACATATGAATTTGAGGTATATTCAGGGTAGTTAGAAATGTAGGAGACGTTTAGATGGTTAGATCTAACTACATGTTGAACCCTAGTGTAGTCCATGAGGTTTTTCCAGCTAGAATTATGTTTCAAATCCATAAGAAGATTGGACCAAGAAATTTAAAACTCGGGACATTTGAGGGAGATGAGGAGGAGATCCATGTCAATGGACAAGTGCTTAAACAATGCTTCTCCTAATCAGCCCTAGGTGATGTAGTTTTTTGTATAAGTGGGATTCACCTTTTTTCTTTTGTAAATGTTTTCCAAATATCTTCTCTTTTCTTTCTATACCATGTTGTCTTTACTTTACTGTTGCAATAAAGCCTCTTCAAACTTGTTCCAAATTTGGTTTATTGGAGTTTTTGTTACAAGCCAAGCACTCAGTTTGCATAAGGATAACTACTTAGGTGACTTGGTGAGAATGAAATACCTTGTGTATGGTATAAAATAAAATGAGTTATAACTTATGGTAGCATTTCTTGGAAATATTTCATGATAATGTGTTATTAGAAGAGCCTCATATTATGTTTAAAATAGGTTAAAATTCTTAAGTCATTGGGAGATCCATTATATGTGTGATCACTCTCACTTTTGACTCACTAAGTCATAAACAAGAACATTCACTGGCCACAGATGTCTTTCGGATAATGCTTGTGAGATTTCCCTATTCCCTACCAACTTAATGAATATTTGTTTGGAAAGGACCCATGAAGTTGAAATAAATACTAAGATATACATATCAAAGCAACTCTTGTATCACCTTGATTCCCAAGAACCCATTATGCAGAAATGCTACATACATTACAGATTTAAAGGGTGAAATATATGGTGTAAATGAATGGAAAGTTGAAAGCACTAATAATGGTGTGGGAAGTACAAGTACAACCATCAAGGCTATGGATTCTCACTCGCAGCGGGGCTATGCTTGTATGTCTCGAGGAAACTTTGTTAGGGATATTGATACTTCTTTGGAGCTGAAGCAATGCCAAGAGAGACGGAACACATTGGTCTCCTAAGCAGGTCAAAAAGCAGGGCTTATGTGGTGTTCCCTCTATAAAATGTATAAAATCTCCTCATGGTTATCTCATTGGTATTATCATGAAGATCATCAAGGTTGGTACAATGTTCTTATCTTTTAGAAAGAGCGAGTGGCATGGGTTCCATAGTACATATCCACCTATCAAAGTTTCATAAATTACGTAGTTAAGGATTCATGGTTTGAAGGTCAATCTGGAATAGAGATAATTGGTTCTCCCAACAAGTCACCTTTTGTTGTGAGACACAACAGACTGTTAAAACTCTGAGAGTTTTATCAAGTGGATACCCATACTACCAAAATTTTGCAAGGTACTACTCTTTACTTACCTAAATAGTTATTCGCTTGTGGAATTGATGTTTGTATACAATTGCCAAAGATGATTTTATGAAAAGTCTATTAGTGGAACTCTAAGTATTTCTAATAAGACCGTTTATGAATATCTCCACATGCCTTAAACCCTATTTGAAACTAGATTGTGCATAGTGACAAAGATTCCCAGCCCTATCCATATGAACCTAATCACATATCGATGGTGCTTGGCCATTGACTCTTCATTGTTTCTCAAATATAAAAATTGTGATGACAATGCCCTTACAACATTGTCATCGACAAACTGTCGTAGAAAGAAAATATTTCATGGGTTAGTTGTTCAGTCGACAATGATATTTGTACTTTAAAGAGTTGCGTCACTACACAAGTGGCCAACCGTAATTGGTTTCCAATTTTACCTGGGTTATAATATTGTACTATGTTCCATCTAGGCCCTAGCCTTTCCACTTCCCCACATTATCACCTTTATATAACTTTCGTGTAACTTTATACTCACACGTGGAAATCTTCCTTTGGTTTATGGGTTTTGGAAAAACCTTTTCATTCCCGAAGAACATCATAGGTTTACCTATGTTCTCCATGTGGATTATGTGGACAACGATATGACTCAAAGAAAATCGTCTATGATATAACCTTGGAACCATTTGACAGCCCAAATCAATCCATCGCTCAACGACTACATCTTCATCGTTAAAATTTACCCCTTTCTTTGATATTACACACATAATGTTTTTAATAGGATGTCGTAAATTGAAAGGGAAAGGTTTATCCTAAGTGGTCCAATTGTAAATTATGTAATCTCGTCACCCCCCTTCAACACTTTCTTCGAAAATACTCACTAATTCAAGTATGTTATCATCAAAAAATTGCCTTGCCACCCTTACTAACTGCGACATGATCACGGGGAGCATCTTCATAACCGTATAGAGAGGCCGAGTGGAGGACAGCTTAGCATCCAACGTGTGTTTTTCAAATTGGTTTCAATCCCAAGGAGGGCGTATCAGCTTAAATTTTTCTGAAAACATCATAATTAAAGACCTTTTAATGTTTTGAGGCTGAAATCGTTGTAAACAATCCATGATATTGTATTTTCTATAATGCAATATAGAGTTGTACAAATATTGAAAACATTAAATATATCCGAGCATAATTGTCATTTATTGTAATAAGGATAAGTAGGAGAATGTCTTAATTGTGATAGGATAGCATTTGAGTAGGTTGGAGGGAAGACTCAAGAATCCCTTTGTGTATAAATGTATATAATATATGCCTAAATGAGGATGTTGAGTTTATGGTTATTGTTGATGAATATTATTGTTAAGGTTGTTGAATTTCATTGTAAGAAAACCTACTAAATCTATTTTGTTGTGGAGGAGAAGCCAAGAAATGTATGAATCCATGTACAACCTCGCTCCCAATATTTTCCACAAGTTTCTCCAAAAATGTCCCATGATTTTTGTATCTCTGTGAGAGACTATGCTTCTGGGTAACCCATGTAATCTCATGATCTCCTTAAAAAACAAATTAGCTATGTGAGTAGCATCACTAGTTTCTTGGCATGGTATGAAATGTGCCTTGTCTTTTAAAATCTGTCAACCACTACAAATGCAGATCACTTCCTCTATGGGTTCTTGTCAATCCCAAAGGCAAAATCCATGCTTATGGAATCCCAAGGCCTACTCCTAGAATAGGAAATGGATGATATAGTCCATTTTTTCATTTGTTTTCTCCTTTTCACATTGTTAGATTCTACATCTGTCCACAATTTTCTTCACATCAGATCTCATACCTAGTCAATGGTATGAAGAACTCAGTTGTGCATGAGTTGTAAGAAAACATGTTGAAGTTATTTTGTTGTGGAGCAGAATTCGAGAACTGTATGAATCCATGTACATACCTTGTTGAATGAATATAACCAGGGAAGTTTGATTCCAAATGCATGATGTTTCTTATTTCTGAGTTCATTGAGTGAATGGCATGTTCCCTGTTTTATTTGTTTTATGTAATGAGTATGTATTTTATGGTTAGATGTGGCCCAGAGTATTATTAATACATTAAGTTTCAATTGTTTCTCTTTTAGAAAACTCTAAAATTGAAATGAGTGTACAATGCCCGCCAAGTGTGCAAAGGCAAAGTCAATTTTGAATCAGAAGCTCACAAGAGATAGTGTAGAACTTTTGGAGGAATTTCCAAAGGTGCCGCGGATACTCAGTGGAATAAAGAGCTTGAATACAACCCATGCAAGGTGTGCACCAAACTAGCAACAATGAAGTGTTGAAAGAATTGAATTTGGTGAGCCAAGAGGTGTGTGAAAGGTTCTTAAAAACCTTCAGAATATCGAGGTGAATGAGTGCAAGAAGTGTGCAGGAAGGTCTTAAGAAAATTTCTCAAGTTTGAAGCTTTTAAAATCCATACGAGCACATAGAGGGTACTAGGGGGTTGAAGCACTTCAAAAATTAAGCTTCGGGGAGGTGTGAACAAAATCGATAGAGAAGAGTTTATCTCATTTGAAGTTCGAACAGACGAGATCCAGTCGGTTGGAAACGGGATCCTTTGTGAGTGTCAGATCTAGAGAAGTAGCATGGGAGGGTTTATCCTAGAAGCCATTAGGACCACCGTGGTTAGAAAAATTTCCGTGCATGAGGTCCAAAGGAGGCGAAACTCCCGAAGTTTCGAAGTCCAGAATCAAAGATGTATCACTGATCACAGAAGACACATGTCAGTGGATCATTGAGTCTAGAATACTGAACATCTGGGAGAAAGGGGGCATTGTGGTGAAATTTTTTCAACCTCCTGAAGCTCCGAAGAGAAAAGTGGATCTCCATCATTGATAACTGGAGGACATGTGGAATTAGATCTCATGGTATAGAGACTCAACACTCTGAGGGAACTAAGGAGTAGTGCTTCAAAAATTCTTGAAGCCCAGAGTTGCGGAGCTGATGAAAGTTGTTGATATGAGGTAGCAGCAGAGCCGTTTGATCTATTGAATGGGAGTTTGGCACTCTGGGGGAATAGTGTGTTGGAGTAGGCGGGACCTCCAAAGCCCAAATACTCAAATTATTTTTCGACTATAGATCACAATGGGTTTTGTGATTCATTGATTCTCTTCCGTGTATGGTTCTCCACCAATTCGGCATTCTAGAGAAACGTCAGGAAATTATGTTGAAACTCCCAAATCCCGGGAGCTCCGAAGTCCCAATTTTTTCGGAAAAAAGAGGTTTAGTCCACAGTTCCAGCCCAAATTCACATGGTGGACCCTCACTATATGATTTTAGGCATGGGGAATAATCAAGGACCTGTGAAGTAGAGTTTTTAGGGATCAACATGGGTCGGAGAGATAATTCATCTTTTGAATTCAAATGATCCTAGATCAAGAGGTCACGCGATCCCCAGGAGGTGGTGGGGGTTTGCATCACCTTGTTTTTGTAATCTGATAAAAATGATATTAGTGATATCCTCTGCTTATTGAATCCACCTCCCCAATGATACAACAACGGTCATTATCATTGAGTCGTATACAAGAAACATTTATGGTGCATCATACAGCTCTGACCAAGTCGTAGTTGTAACGTGTTTTACATTAAATGCACAGGGTTTGAGTAATTTATGAAATATTATAACCCTGTTAAGCAATAATCAACCTCACTTGACTATAATACCATGAAAAATCACACCAACATCGCTACTTCAAAGTCGAGTAAAACATTTCTTTGGGCTATAGTATGTGAAGTAACAGGTAAGTATTTTATAGATTATTGTTTCTCACTATTCTCTATAATAGTTTGATCCTGAATTAATTCCATTTGATGTGGTGGTTAAGCAATTAAAAATGTCTAGGATACAAACTAGGAAGGGAAAAACAGTATTTTTGTTCCTCGCACATTTCTGGACTATTTCAGCTCCTTTTTGACACGAATAGAAATGATGGAAGAGAGCACCATTCAAGCTACTATTATATTTATGACATGTTCTAGAATGAAAATTTCCTTTATGACGATGAAAAAATCGACGAGTACCGAAATATACACAAACGCAGCATTCGTATTGTAACTGCTCATCCAAAACTTTTCCCTTACAATGATATTGCAAGAAGGTGTCTTTCATATCACGCAAGGGACCTGGGGTTGATAGTAAATGATTCATGTCTTCCGATTGCATCCCTCATGACATAAGACATCAAGGTTTGGTATAAAACCTCGGAACCCACTATTGTACTAGATGAATCATTCTTGGACAAATTAAGAATCGATCACAATGGCTTTGAAACTCTAATGGAGGACTGGTTCATTGATGAAGAATGGTCATTAAATAAAGGAGAGAGACACGTCTTAGCTGTGTCACAGAAGATACATTAAAATAATCAAATGCAATGATTTGTAGACTCTATGGTGAAGAAACCAACAACCATTTGAGGATGGAATGGTTTTCGATGGCCTACACAATGGCTAATCTTGGAAAAGTATTCAATTGGGATAGTATCCTATCATCCAACATCGCAATTCAAGTTTGTTATAAAAACAAGATTGTGGAGAAATAAAATAAAATAAAATGCGGAAATAAAACATAGAAGATACACAATGAAATAGAGACACATATATATGGGTTCACCTAGTGTGGTCTATGTCCACCCGAGGAGAAATTTATAGGTCTTTCCTTTATTATTATCCGGCAAAATGAAGGGATACAACCTACAGAACACCCAATGTAACTTCATCTTCTTCTCTCACGATTATCTCTCATAATACAATATCCACTATCTCACCGGTTGCAATACAGATTCCCTCATAAAAGAGGGGTTTTTTCCTAGAAACAATCCCTATTATAACTTCTATCATCAGATCGCTGACCCATAATGAACATGATTGACTACAAAATTACAATATTTTACAAGGTAAATTTTTCCCAAAAACATTATTTTTTGTCGCCACCCCCTGGACCCCGACAACAATGGTGGGGGGCAGCCCCGCACCCCTCATCGAGTGGATTCAGAGCATGGTTTAAAACAAATACCTATGAATCGGAAGATAATCAAGCTCCACAACCAACAATCTCCCACATGGAGACCGATCCCACAACAACTCCATTGTTGTTGTACACCTTAGACTATGATCCACCTTAGACCTCGAGAAAATTTCATCTTCACCTTCATTCTTGAGGTGGCCAGAACTAAACACAGACTCATTTTCTCCCTGGTTGCTACCTTTGTTAACATGTTTACAATATTATGGATAGTTTGTATCTTTTCCAAATTCAAATGTCCATCTTCCAAAACAAATTGTATGAAATGGTACCTAAGTTGTATATGATTAGTCTTAGAGATGGAAGGTGGAGTTATTTTCAAGATGAATGGAGCTCTAAGCTATCAGGTACAACCTTATATTCTCCTTCTTATTTTCTAATTCCTCCATAAACCTCTATATCCAAATCATTTACATTTTTAGCTTACGTGGAACAAAATACTCTTCTTTGTTGAAGAAGTGCAACAACATTTTGCAGTTTCAAAATCGAACTTACTATTGTTCCACCTACTATAAAGTATACCTTGTGGTGCTCTCCTACTATCTTTATCCACCTACCATGTTTGAATCAACATATCCTTGTGGAGCGATTAATACGAACCTACAAAAACTTAATGCATGAGTACTAGTACCTCTCAAATACATGAGAATATTATAGCAAGATTATTCTCACCCTATGCAAATTTGCTCAAAGGCCTTTCATTTCCTATGCAGACTTGGGGTCCCTTTTTGCAAATCCTAGCTCAAAAGGCCTTTTTCCATTTCCCTATGCAGACTTGAGGTCCCTTTTTGCAAATCCTAGAGATAAAACAATATTTTTCCACATATACGCGCCCTAACTATTTTGTGCCCAAAATTAAAAATAGTGTTGGGTTTCCATGTCATGTCACGGGATCCGGGATCCTTGACCTTCCATATACTGGAAACGTTTTGAATCATCCCTTCAGTTCACTTGAAGGATATAAATGGGCCATATCCAAGCCATGGAAAAGAGGAGAATAATTCAACTTTGAGAGAAAAAATACTCTGGATAAATTATTCACTTCATATTGAGTTTGTATCCCTTTGTCCTTTTAAGTCTAAACACATTGTTCAGCCCCCAAGCTCTTCCCTGCTTGATTGAGAACCTCATGGTCTCTCTTATATGAGCTTGCCTTTGGTGGACGATTGAATTGGTGGAGGTCTAGATGGAAGGGACTTAGTTTCTCAGTTCCAAACTATGCCGACACGAAAGTTTGTAATTCATTCACTTCTGCTAATTAAATTTTAATAGAAATACTCTTTTCTCATCCAATTAATATCTTGCAAATATCTGAATTGTTATTCCATGGGAATATTTGTTATGAATGTTGATGGATTATGTTATTGAATGTGCTAACTTTATATATTATCACCATATGCTTGCATTTCTTGGTTGTTGAGGACAAGTTGCAGGTGTATTGCTTTGAGTCAAGTGCTCAACCGTGGACTTCATCGAATATTTGGGCAAGGTAGGCTCTTTATCTTGTCTTGTTATCATATTTGTTTATATAGCATACCTGATATTAGAGTTGATTTCTGTAGTCATTTCCATCTGTTGTGGTTTACCCCTTGCCATAGATATATTTTCCTCGTAACAGAATTGGCGACCATACTGGGGATAGAATCTTCTTTTCAGGGTTTGGAGTGTGTTTCTCCTTTGATTGCTCTTGTTTATATTGAGTTTATTGTCATCTTATTGCTCGACAGCCTCTGTTCATTTTGAGTCTGAGTTTCTTATCCTTATCCTTAGCCTGGTAGTGTTTTAACACATATATGCAGGTTTTACCTGACAGACGCGTACATACGTGGGTTGTCCTTCTGCAAGATGGGTATATACATAGGTTTCTCTTGGACAGTCATGTACATCATCCTTTTTTGCTTGGTTGCTTAGTTTGATGTTTGTTGGGTAAGTTTTGATGGTTGTTGAGTACTCTTAGGTCTCTATTATGATTGTTAAGTGTCTGTGGAATGATAAGGAATCTTTCTTTGGTTGAATTTTTGGGCGGTGCCTTTCTCATCATCATTTTCATTGATTGTCCTTGCATCTTGGGCTATGTGTTTGCTTTTTGATATCCTACTTGGTTTGTCTTTGTTTACATACAGTAGAATCTTTGTATCAAGTTGTTGTTCATTACTTTCATTTTCATTCTTTTATATTGAAAATACAAAAATATTAAGCATTTTGCATTGTTGGCATTTGATATTTTCGGTCCTTATCATTGATCTTTGTACATATATAGAAACATTCCATATTATTTTGCATTGCAGAACTAAATTGAAAATTGCATTTTGAAAATCTTATCATTTATTGGGAATTGAAGTTAGGAATTTGCATTTTATTCATATTCATTTGTTTAACTTACTGAGTCATAACATCATTAGTTTCACGAACACACCCTTTTTGAGTAATCAAGGCCACTAAAAGAAATACTGATAATTTAAAATTTATTAGAAACGATTTTATTTTCTAGGGTGCACAAACTAGCTTAGGATTTAGATCCTTGGAATAGGATTTTGTGAGTAAACTTATCTAAGGCTATTAAATCAACATATTTGTCTGACTAAGGGAATGGTGAAATCCATTGTATAATTGGTGACGTCAGGAGGCTCCTCTTACACCGAAGTTAAGCATAAGGTTGCATGAGGTTGGTTGAGGGGATACCCCCCCAATACCTTCTTAGCATCAGATATAATTCTGGAGATCTATTCGTATATGGGGATCTTTCTAGTACCTTTATCTATGTGAGAGGCAGTGTTTTCTAGGTTTTGGGCTTTGTTACCCTGCCCATATGGTGGACCTGACTTACAACTATTCGCATGTGCAACGGTTATATTGTGGTTGCTTAGTTTCTTGACATAGGTATCAAATAGGTTACTTGTAGGGGTTATTCTGCAAGTACCCTAGGTCAGATAAGGGTCAGATAGCACACAGCCTTTATGGAGGATTACCTCTCCAAGGGGATCTGACCGACTGGTTTTTAATCCTATGAGGGCCCTTATAACTGATTTGGATACCTTCGATCTTTTGCAGGGAGTCTCAGGCCCCTCTTGGGAAAGGAATACCTACTTTAGAGAAGGAGGCCCCTTTTGGCCACTTTATCTTGTTTGTGTGCATATTGTCCTTTTTTTTATTTTATTTTGGTGTGCTCTTTAATTACTAGTTTGCATTAGGATTTGTTTTTATATCTCAATTCTTGAGTCATCGTGGAGCCAAACTAGCTTCCCCGCAGGTCTCGCTGCTTGTTATGATTACCACCGCATATTGAGTCTTTTCCTTCTAAAAGGCATAAATTCATCAAATGTGGTAAACACACCTCCACTTACCAGATTTGTGATCATACAAGGATGAGTATTGAATCGAGTCAGAAAGATATTGGGAGTCCTTACACTCCCATACCCACTATAGTTAATGGTACTCCTTCGACACCTTCAACCACAATGGTTGTAGTGCCGGAGGTTCCTATCATCACTCATGTCCGTCCTATAGTGAATACTCAACCTATAGTCATGAACCCCTTTGGGTCCCTTTTTCACCAGCCGAGATACAATATTAAGTCCATCCCTACGACCTCTAGCCCTTTTTCTTATGGTATGTCGAATTTCACATCGCAATTTTCATCCTCCATCCCAGCATCTACTCTGAATACTAGTATTGGACTTGGGGGCATGGATCCTCCACATACTCTATTTTTGCTTGGTTGTGCTCATATCCCAAAAATGACTCCTACAATAGGATTCCTTCCTCCTTTTCACCCCAGGTCTAATCCTAGTCCTACTGCTTCTATATGGAGTATCCAACCTGGTGGACAAGCTACTACTTATGGTATGTTCTTTACAAATACCTCCTCTATACTAATTCTGACCAAAATGTTTGGCATGATGAATCCACGTTTATCCTCAAAAAGAGGTCAGTTTCATACCTTGGGAAACCCCCAACCTGGAGCCACTCTAGCTAGGGCAGTTTTTACAACCCTCATCATAACATTCCTACTAGAATGGTCCCCAACCAACCCCACATGAATCAGTTCGGAGGAGGGTCTTACAATCCCGAACAGGGCCATGGTGCATACTAGAACCCTAGATGGGATGCAATCCCCCAAAACCAATCTTTCTAGGGAGCTTGGGGCCAAATGCCGCAACCTTGTCTCCCTTTTTTGGCCACACTCAATCTACAAGAATTTTCTAAATTAATGAATGACCATGTGTGTCATGATTCGACATGGCCCCCCATCCCCACCAAGATTCCTTTGGATATTCCAAAATTTGAAGGAAATATTGGTGAGCATCTTGGTGATCATGTCATTACTTTTTTCCTTTGGTTCTCTTTGAACTCCCTTAACAACGATTCTATTCATTTAATATTGTTTCAATGCACCCCCATAGGGTTTGTCATGAAATGGTATATAGAGCTATTAGGGGGGATGTACAGAACTTTTAATTAGATGGTTTTAGTCTTCCTCAACCACTTCCAATTGTTGGATCGTTACAATGCTAGCATAGAAATTTTGTCGGCCTTCCGTCAAGACAAATCCACCAATACCTCATATCACATCCAAGAGTGGTGTAGATGGAAGAGGTTGATCAATGCCTACATACCCCTGGAATTCCTGCTAGAGTGGTTCCTTAAGTCTCTACAACCTTATATTTCGAAGGATGTTTCTACATCTAGGGTTACATCTAAGAAAGAAGTGATCTTTAAAGCCCAAAAATTAGATCTTATAAATGCTCAGTCTGGGATGTTATATGATACTCTTCCATACGCACCGAGGTCAAACTATGACCCTAGACAAAATCCTGGGCCTCATGCTAACGGCATTGTAGGTTGCGCCAATGTAAAATCTGTAGACTTGGTGACAAGTCAGTTGAAATATTTGTCTCTAAACCAGTCTATAGTAGGGCCAGCTTCATCTATGTCCTCCACTCCCACTCAGTCAGCGGATGTACATTATGTGTAGTCATCGACTAAATTGAATGGTAACCAGCAACCAAAAGGGAATAAAAAGAAAGGGCATGGTAACAATTGTAAGGGTGGGAAGAATAATAATAAAACCAAGGACAACAGTAATAATGAGAAGTTGAATAATAATGTTGGTGGGGGGAAGAAAGAAAGGAGAAAGGTGAATTTTCCCTGTAAGCTTTGTACAGATGACCACCTTACCCATTTATGCCCCAAACTTACAGAAGTTGTGAGTATTTTATCTCTACCGCCCATTGTGTTGACTAATCCTTTTACACATAATCAACACATGGCATCGAGCTCCTCAAATGCTGGAAATGCGACAAGTGGGAGTCAAAACCCACCGATGCAAGACAGAGATCATATATGCATCAATATGGTTTAATATGAGGTTAATATAGCCACTCGGTCTTGCGATTATAGTTCTCCACAGAATGTACCTGGTCTAGAGTCTCCCCCTCCTCCGAAAACGCCTTTACAAATCAAAAAACTAGAGCCCCAAGCTCATATTCTGAAAGGATTATTCAAGCGCTCTACCCACAATCCTAATGCTAGAGATGCCCAGAATTACTCTATTGTTGAAGATCTGGGTCAAATCCCTTGTGCGATGTTATCTCTAGAGGTACTCCAAACATGTCCTTCATAGAGGAATGCCTTTCTATCTATGTTAGGATGTATATATCCTTGTGGCTCTAAATTTATCAATTTTGACGTCACATATACGAAGCCTCGCTTTCCTTACCATGTGGAATTCCAAATCCACGTGGGTTACTCAAAATATACCATCAAACGTATTGTTGTTGATGAAGGTGTTGCAACATGTGTGATGTCCTTGATTTATTGGAAATCCCTCACCTCTCTGACCCTTTCTCAATATCCGACCATGTTTACTACTTTTAACGGTCATTCCTTCTACCCTCACGGTATTCTTCCTGCCTTCCCGTTCCAGTTAGGTGGGAAGACGGTAGAGGTGGATGTCGAGGTGGTTGATGCGCCCCTCGACTATAAATTTTTACTAGGACGCAATTGGACGTATGCTATGACTGCAATCATATCGTTCATCTTCCACCCTCTTTGATTTCCTCACAATGGGAAGATCGTGAAAATCGACCAATTTTCCTTTGCGTACATTATCCCCAATGCATCTGTTGGACCATCGATCCCCGTGATCGACAATTCTCAGCCGAAAAATAAGAATATCAGTGTCATAATGTATTCATCCATTATGGGTACCTTCAACATCATGGCATTGGTTCATCATATATGCGCCATGTCCAGTAGGTCTTCTTCGTCAAAGAGGTTTTTTCCTTTCCGCACTTCATATTTTAATAATCCTTGGACCCTACCTTCCTCGACTGCGTCTTGTGAAGGTCAGTCACATACTGCAATGGCCATGCCACTATCGGTAGAAGAGATAGTGTATCAAGTTGTTCTTGACTCTTCCACTGATTCAGATCCTATTACCTCAGAGACGGATGAGGAGGATCCTATTCTAGAGCCCGTGTGGGCCACTTCATCGTCTTGTTCATGTGACCACCTCGATGATACTTTACCTTCAAATGAAGCTATCATAGATGACATTAATGGTTCTGACGGGACATGGGATGGCATGCATCATCGCTCTTATTTTCTTCCAGAGCTTGCCAGAATTGAACAATATGATTTTATATCTACCTTGAGCATGTAAATGTGTTGAAAATGCATAGAATAGATCTAGATAGAAAATACCACACACATTTGCAGAGAGAAATTGAGAAAGAAGAAGAAAGAGAGAAAGAATAGAAGAATTATCATTAACCGTAATGAATAATGAATAATTTACACATGATATACTAAGTATAACTCAATCAATGCACACTAGAGGAGAACCTATGCACCATAGTGGTGGTCTAGAGTGATCTGGAAACACACCATCAATTACGGGAGTGAACTCCCACCTAGTCTAGTCTCTCAAGCAGTTACAGGAGTGAACTGCCACCCAGCTGAGTTAACTAGTCAACCAGTCTTTAGTTAATTGACTAAAACAGAGTGTAGTGAGGAGTATATCAAGGAATCAAGCGTGATGCACCAATTTGGTGATGAAACCAATGCTAATGTGAATTATCATGTTGATGATCCCAATTTTGCATGGTGACAAAACCAATGCAGCATCTAGATGCAACTCAACTAGTCAAATTGAAGTGTCAACTTAAGAGAATATTCTCCATGTGGAATATTCACCCCTAAACTTTAGGAGACTAAATAATGACTAATAAACATAGGAAAAGCCTTTGTATATTAGGAAAAATAAATCCTAGGTGTGTGTGAAGTAACTCCAATAGAGAGAGATAATTGGTCACGACGTAGTTCCACTTGATACGCACGGCATTTATGTCGAAGGAAACATGGTGAGTATCTCTCTTACCATCATGATCGATATCTCTCATATTCCTGGCAAGGTTGAAAATGTATACAGCTGTGCATATTGTTCTCCAAAATAAATTTTGATCTACATTGAGCTCTTCAAAGAATTATGCGATGTATTCGCTTGGTCATATGAAGAGATTCCAGGAATAGACCCTCGAATTGTCGAACATGAAATTAAAACCTACCCAGATGCTAAACCTATTCAACAATGACTTAGAGTTGTAAATCCTAGGAAGGCCCCTGCTATTAAGGAAGAGGTAGAAAAACTGCTTAATGTTGGTTTTATCTACCTGATTCCCTTGACTAAATAGGTATCCAATCTCGTTCCTGTGAATAAAAAACAAGGAACCATCTACGTATGCATGGATTTTTGTGACCTAAATAAAGTATGTCCTAAAGACAACTTCCCAACACCCTTCATTGATCAGATTCTCGATGAATGTGAGGGAAGTGAATTTTTTTCTTTTATGGACGGATTTTCAGTGTATAACCAAATTTAGATTAAGCTCGATGACCAACATAAGATGGAATTTATTTTCCCTTGGGGTACATTCATATATTGGAAGATGTATTTCAGCCTTAAGAATGTCGAAGCAACCTTCCAATGAGCTATGACCTTCACATTTCACGATCTCAAGCATATAGTCGAATCATATCTCGATGATCTCATTGCTCACTCCCCTAAGAGAGTGGATCACCCTAAACACTTTCGTCTAGTTTTTGAAAGATGTCGCAATTATTGCATCCGTTTGAACCCTCATAAATGAATATTTTGTGTTAGGTCAGATCGACTTCTAATATTTTTAGTCTCTGAGACTGTTATCATGGTAGATCCATTAAAGGTGGAGGAAATACTTTGATTGCCTCCCCCGTGCACTATTCGTCAAATTCAAGGTTTATAGGGGAAAGATAACATTTTACGACGGTTTATAGTGAAATATGCCAATATTACTAAGGGTTTCATGTGTCACTTAAAGAAGGACACTCTTTTCTCTGGGATGAGCGAGCCCAGGAATCCTTCGATGCTTTGAAGAAAGCCTTGGTATCGATGCCTCTATTGAAGTCTCTAGACTACGGTAGAGATTAATTACTTTATGTCGTCACATATAAAGAAACGATTGGTATGGATTTGGTTCAGGAGGATGACGAGCTCCATGAGCACGTCATTTACTATCTTATTCAAAATTTTGTCGGCCCTAAACTCAAGTATTCTCATGTTGAAAAGATAGCTTTGGTTACCATTCATGCAGTTCAACGATTACGACACTATATATTGCTTTGAAAAACTAATGTAGTTTTTGATGTCAATCCTTTTTAATATGTCCTTACTGTGTGTATCATAGGGGGAAAGTACAATAAATGGATTGTCATTCTACAAGAATTTGATCTCAATTTAGCTTTTGCGAAGTCCAAAAAATCACTAGTTTTTGCAGATTTAATATCTGACTCCCCTTGGTGAGATGAGGATGTTATTCATTTTAATTCATTTGTGGATGAACACATTTTCCTTGTCTCGTTGTCAGACCCCTGGTATGGAGATATTGTTTCCTATCTTCAAAATTTGAAGTTCCCTCAGCATCTCTCACGAGATGACTAACAGCGGATACAATACCAAGCTAAGAATTACCTTATCATGGGTGAAACTTTGTATCTCTGAGGAATAGATAATATCTTGCGTTGTTGTTTGAATCATGAAGAAGCTGAGTCTATTCTAAATGACTGCCACAGTGGGGCTTGTGGTGGTCATCTCTCTGGGCTTACGACAGGCCAAAATATTTTACAAACGGGTTATTTTTGGTCGTCTATTTTTAAATATTGCAATGAAGCAGTTAAGAAGTGTCACCCCTGCCAGGTGTTCACTTAGAAAATTTGCTCGCATATAGCTCCTCTCCATCCAGTCGTTATCGTCAGTCCCTTCACCAAGTGGGGGGTGGATTTTGTGGATTACAACCCAACTTCGGTTAGGGGGCATCATCACATTATCGTGGTCATAGACTACTTTACTAAGTGGGTTGAGGCCATGCCTAAAGTTAAATTCGATGGTAATATTGTTTCTTTCTTCGTATTCAATCAAATTATAGCCAGGTTCATAATCCCGAGTGATATTTTCTCTGATCATGGCAGTCACTTTCAGAATGAAATGATGAAAGAATTAGCATCAAAATTGGGGTTTAGACATGGTCATTCTTCCCCTTACTACCCCCAGTAAAATGGACAAGTAGAGGTCGTGAACAAGTCTCTCAAGACCATTTTGAAAAACATTGTCAGCCAAAGGAAATATGACTGGCATATCATGCTTTATCCAGCACTTTGGGCATACTGAACCTTGGTTAATACTTCCATCGGTTTTTCTCATTTTCAGTTAGTGCATGGTGTGGAGTCAATCCTACCTATTGAATTCAAAATACAATCTCTTGTATTGGTAGTTGCGCTCCTACCTGACACTTCTGATCTCAAACAATGCCTCATAAACCTAGAGAGTCTAGATGAGCAGTGTTGAGATGCCTACATGGACATCAAAGTGAATAAAAGATGTGTCAAGGTTCAATATGATAAGTTTGTCTTTCCTCGGCAATATGTTTAGGGTGACTTGGTCCTTCTGTATGACCAGGCTAAAGAACCACTGGGGGCAGGCAAGTTCAAACCCATGTGGCACGGTCCCTATATCATGTGATGTGTCTTAGAAAAAGGGGCCTATGAATTAGAATATTATGAAGGGAACATGATGGCTGAGCCCAAGAATGGGATCTATTTGAAAAGATATTGCACTTGAGCCCCAAGCTTGGGAGTAACTCTTTGTATACTAATGTAATTTAGTGTATATATGTTTTCCCTCTTTTTTTCTTCAGCTTGCTTATCAAGTTTTTCCTTGGTTGGAAGATGTCAACAGAGTCTTCGGTCTACTTAGGATTCGTAGATGAGGCTAATAGTCATACAAGGAACTTGGCTTCCRTCGTTTTGGTTGTTTACTCACCTGAGGTTCTACTGGTGTCTTCAGGTGGCATTTGCCTAGGGCTATCCATGAATAATGTGGCCGAATATAGCATTGTTATAGAACTTTTGCACAATGCCATTTCACATGGTATTCTCTCTTTAGAAGTTATCCTAGACTCCCAGTTAGTAGTATGTCAGTTGAATGATAGTTACCGTGTGCATGACCCTACTCTACTCTGATGATTCTTACAGGTAAGACTTTTGGAATGAAATTTTTATTTTATTACTTATCTTCACATACCTAGAAGTTCTAATTATGTATCTAATGCATATGCTAATTTTGTTTTAGAATGGAATTTGTCACATAACTAAAGAAAATAAAACACTTTCATCAATGTACACATTGTAATATAAGTAAAGTCGAAGATCAATGTTTTTATATATTTCATCTCTCCAAAAAATATGATGTTATAGCACAAAATTGGGGCTCACACACTCAAAATACATATACGGTTGATCATACAGTAATCATGACATCTACGTCTGTGGTTCCAGATGAGTTTCATGATAGCATACTATGGCCTTTGTGAGACATTCAAAGAGTCATACCCAAGCACGGGGCACACCTACCACCTATTGTTGCATCGCCTATGTCAGATCCTCTACCTGAACCATGGGAATCCTCTGCGTCAAATGAGACAAGTTTCCCTGCAAATTTTGAAGCACTCTATTAGCATCCCCTTCCACTGACTCATCCCCCTGGTGCCTCTTCCAGTGTCATGGAAGTTCATCTGGTCATCATGGACCCACGTCTATGAGACACACATGTTTAGTTAGAACTTGACATCATCCAAAAATATTTTTGTTTTCTTATGCAAAAATACAAAAAAAATGAATATTCAAAAAACTTTGGCATACCTATGTCTCTGTAGGTAGAACCTAGTGGTAACGACATGTTTGGATCTCCTTTGAATTCAATCCCTGTGTAAGGGTAGTCCTCCAGAGCCATCACCTTCCAACTCCACCAAAAGAAAAACTCATCAGTGTAGGGTATTGGAACCCTACCACCCCCCTACCACCTCATCACCTTGATCCACCATGCCACGGATGAATTTTGAGGTCCATGTGTAACAATATCAAATCTAGGGTCCAAGCCTGGAACCTACTCAAAGAAAAAACTACAAAGGATAGACGCAAATCCGAAGCTCCTCTTTCTACCCAGATTGCAGTCTGTCAGTTGGCTCTTCATGTTGGCCAATAGTGAGGTGCACCAGTCGTAAACTATGGGTCACAATCACTCCAATGAATATAACATAAGTGGCCTCGATTCCTAGTGCAAAGAGGTCGACCCTATGATCCGTGTCAACGCCAGGACAAGAATCATGAGACCCAGACTGTTGATCTCTCTGATCGGGAGTTGGCTCCCTACCTTCTCGGTCCCTGCAATGCAATGAATGGCTATGTAATCCTCTATGTTCATGCCACTCTAACCTCCTCGGGCTTTGAGGTTAACCACCTCACCCCCAACGTGACAATCCTGTTAATAATTATATGTCCTCAACTTCAATCCTCGATGGTTTTCCATCAAGGTTGAAGGTCTCAATATCCGGATCCCAGTAGTTCACAAGCAGCTGAAGAAGTCTCACTTGAGCCCTCATACCTTTGAGATCCCAAAACTTGTATATCCCACATATTTTTAAGGCCATTTGGGCCCCTATATATCTCTCCACTACAGCATCCACCTCTTCGTGCTCTATTTCTCTCCACTATAGCACCATCCTACAAGATTCAAACCATTTTTGAGTTAGCAACATCTTAAAAACCTTATCCACGGGCATATACATGAGCTACAATTTACATAGTCATGTATAGGGATGCTTATACGCTGGTTGTTTTGCAAACAGTGTCGTATAGGTATGTGTATACGCGTCCCGATGATCTATAGCCCGCGTATAACTTAGTTTCTAAATTGTGCCCTAAAATACTCAAAAAAGGAAGCCTAATTGAAAATTTTAATCCACTAAAATAAATAGAAGAGCAAGATGAATTACTTGGTCCAGACAGTTGTTGATTATGTGGCTCATAGCTCCCGCAGTCCCTAGTTGAAATTCAGGGGCAATTTGGTCCAAAATGCACTATTTGGGTAAAAAATACAAATGGTATAGTAAAATTGGTTTTTTTTACTATTTATATAAAAAAGTTACCCACTTTACATAGTTTTGTCTAATATTTTGACCTAATGGCCTAATACGACAGTGGGTGGAGTTGGTTTTGGTGGTTTTATCCAAGGATTCTTGCGGTTTTCAGTGCCATGTCGCACATTCGTAACTTTGGACAAGTATCTTCGTCGTCCAGCATATAAGATAGGTCACCAATTCATTAGGCACACTTGCATCATCCTATGACTGCAGCTCATATACCTTAGGTACAAACCCATTTAATAGTGAAACGGAACCTTCTATCTGCAACTAGAAGTGTCGTTATTGAATGGTAGAGACTTACCAAACATGGGTACCCTAGTTAGATCCCTTGCTCCATTTGGTGCCCATGCAGATTTTTTTGTCCATAGGATCAAGAGTCCCTTGTAGCTAATACATGACTTGATGTTTGAAATTCATTTCTTACTCATAAGCATGCTGACCTATACCTAGAGGACTCCCAACGAGTATGATTTAATCTATTTTCCGACTCTCTCAAAAAGTGAAAAGATTGTCAAGTGAACTTGATTCTTTCACACTCATAAATTGGATTTGAAAGGACGTCTATTTGGTGTAATTTTACCCCTTTCTTCAAACCAAGTAGACTAGGATTACGAAAAAAGGCCATTTTTTGGCATTAAGTTGTAATTGCATCTCATTCTCTTGCTTGCATTATTGAGCCTATTGTCGATTCTCGCTTTTTCATTATAATCCTTTCACCTCAACACTTTGCATCATAGGCCAAGAAGAGCCTTTTTTATATCCTTTGCAACTTGACACCCTATACCAAAGAGGAAACATTCCCCCAAGTGTCCATCTCCCGCATGCACCTCCTTGCATTGATCATAGGTATGTTCCACCACTGGAACTAGTTTCTTACTTGCAACGCTCGTTTCCTCCTCTGTATCATAGCATTCATTTGACTATGAAAAAACAAAAAAAGATGAGCAGGAAAACAATATTATCTTATATTAGCAATAGTCTTGTCACCTTTGAACATAGCACAAAAATTTTGAGTCCACATGTCATCAAAATTTTGGGGTTTATCATGACCTTAGGAAGCTGAGCTCGTTACAGAGAGTTTACTCCCCCGAATGGTTACTCCTCCAGTCCCTATGGATATTTTGATTGATGCCTCCTTCATCTCAAAGTTTCATCATTGAGTCTATGCTACCAGAATCTTCCATATGTCTCGTGCTCTTGTTCAAAGGATGTTTATCAACCTTTGTCATCAATTCCTCAGAACTCTTAACTTTGCATGTCGGACATACCCTTAGTGTGTCTCAGAGTTACATGAAGTTGTAGTCTTATTGTGCACCTTGGTCCTACTTTCATCATTGGTAGGTAACCTTGAACCCAACAGTCAACATTTCATCATTGATAACTGACTGGGGGGGTTCCCTTGTGTTCAACGGCAAGAAATATATTCACACATTGGTATTTGTGCAATGTTTTGGATGTCATTATCCTTATTGGTGGTTTCATCACCTTTGTCAGTAGTTTTCCTTATTGGTTGTTATTCATAAGGTAGTTTTCATGTATCGCTTGCATCTAGCACATGTGAAAGACACACAGGTTTGTTAGTTCGTGAACATTCTCTTCGTCCGATTTCCTCCAAATAATCAAGGTCCTACTTTGTACCTCGTGTTGAATGATGAGAGATGCCTTAATGCTCTCCTTTCAGCGGGTCTCCTTCCATCGACTTCAACTCGTATATTCTGGAAATGAGACCTAGAGTCCTATGAGTACCTAAATACTTGCAGTCATTAGTGGAAGGCTCTCCCGCCATCGACAATTGGGAATACATCAACGTCCCATGATCGATGGATTCTTCAAGTGTTCGACCTCGAAACCTTTATTCACACTTGTAAGAATGTACTCGGTGCCTTGATACCTACTTTCATTATCGGTAGGTTGTCTTGCATTTGTTAACAGTATACCTTAATGACTGGTAATCAAATGAAGTCTCATTGTATTCAAACTTAACTCCTTTATTCACACAATGTATACTTCCACCTTTGGAGGATCGTGTAGAAGACTTGAAGACATCAGTTCATAGTCGCAGATTTTCTGAGTTGTTGTTATCTTTCATTGGACCAGTACCTATGTGACTTCAGTGATCATGGGAGATCAAAATGTACTCCATTGAATACAGATATCTTCAGATTGATTTTGAGACTGATTTTATTGGGCCTTGTTCATGACTATGACATCATTTGGCATATAGCCACCTTTGTATTTCCTACTCATGGCCATGAACATTTGTTTGGTATATTTTCACATGGATCTGCAGTGTAATTCAAATTTGCATCCATGTGCGCAAAGTCAGTACAAATTGTAATATTCTCATGAGAAATTAGTTCTTCCAGTTGGGTCTCCATCAATCCACTTCTGGGTATTACAATGTATTTCATCCATCGCAGATTCTCGTATGACCTCACACATTAGGGGGCATATTTTATAGCAATATTTTCCTCACCCTATCCAAATTTTCTCAGAAGGCCTTTTTCCATTTCCCTATGCAGCCTTGAGGTCCCTTTTTGCAAATCCTAGAGATAAAAACAATATTTTTCCACATATACATTCCCTAACTATTATACAGCATGCGTATACACAGATTACACCATTACAGCCCGTGTACATTAGGTTTTGTGCCCAAAATTAAAAAATAGTGTCGGGTTTCCATGTCATGTCACGAAATCCATGATCTTTGACCTTCCATATACTAGAAACATTCTGACTCGGCCCTTCAGTTCCACTTTAAGGCTATAAATGGGCCATATCCAAGTCGTGGAAAAGAGGAGAATAATTCAACTTTGAGAAAAAAGTTACTCTGGAGAAATTATTCACTTCATATTGAGTTTGCATCCCTTTGTCCTTTTAGTTCTGAACACATTGTTCAACCCCCAATCTCTTCTCTGCTTGATTTATAACCTCATTGTCTCTCTCATATGAGCTTTCCTTTGGTGGAGAATTGAAGTGGTGGAGGCCCAGCTGGAAGGGACTTAGTTTCTCGGTTCCAAACCATGCCGACATGGAAGTTTGTAATTCATTCACTTATGTTGATTACATTTTAATAGAAATACTCTTTTCTCATCCAATTAATATCTTGCAAATATCTAAATTGTTATTCCATGGGCATATTTTTTATGAATGTTGATGGATTATGCTATTGAATGTGATAAATTTATATATTATCACCATATGCTTTCATTTTTTGGTTGCTGAGGACAAGTTCCAGGTGTATTGATTTAATTCAAGTGCTCAACGGTGGACTTCATCGAACGTCTAGACAAGGTAGGCTCATTATCTTGTCTTGTTAGTATATTTGTTTATATAGCATACCTGAGATTAGAGTTGATTTCTGCAATCATTTCTGTCTATTGTGGTTTACCCCTTGCCATAGATAGATTTTACTCATAAAAAAGAATCCACTTTACTTCCCCCCAATTCTCTTTACCTGGATTGTTCATATACTTGCTCACAAATCCCACTACATGTGCAATATTTGGTCTTGTGCACACCATCACATACATCAATATTCAAATTGTTGATGAGTAAGGGACCCTAGACATGCATTATATCTACTCTTGTGTCTTGGGACACATTTCCTTGGTTAATTTGAAATGGTTGGCCAAACATGCACTAACTAGTTTTCCATTCTGCATTCTAAACCTCTCCAACACCTTTTCTATGTACTCACCCTGAGACAATTTCAAATTGTTATTTTTATTGCCTTTTGTTATTCCCATACCAAGGATTTTCTTTGTAGCACCTAAATCCTTCATTGCAAATGAATTAGATAATTTCTTCTTGGGCACATTTATATCATGCATATTAGACCCTACAACAATCATGTCATCTACATACATAGCAAGATAATATGGTTTCCATTTTCTAACCTCTTAAAATAAACACAATGATTAGAATGACATCTACTATAACCTTATTATGTCATAAACCACTCAAACTTCAAATACCACTACCTTGGAGCTTGTTTTAGGCCATACAAGCTCTTCTTCAACCTGCATACCAAATTCCCATTCCCTTTGACCTCATACCCCTGTGGCTACTACATATAAATATCTTCATCCAAATCCCCGTGGAGAAAAGTTATTTTTACATCTAATTGTTCAAGATTCAAATATTCTACTTCCACAAGACTTAAAATGGTCCTAATCAAAGTCATTTTAGCAACAGGGGAAAATATGTCATCAAAATATATACCTTTCTTTTGTGCAAACCTCTTTACAACAAGTTTGACCTTGTACCCTTTTTTTCCTCCATCTTCTTCCTTCAACCTGTAAACCCATTTATTCTTCAATGCTCTTTTTTCTACAGGAAGTTGAACCAAGTCCCAAGTCTAGTTATTTACCAAGGAGTCCATTTCCTCTTTCATGCCTTACTCCCACTTCTTTTTAGTGTCTACCTGCATTGCCTCTTCATAACTTTTTGGTTCACTAGAGTTATTCAACAATAAATAATACAATGAAAGAGAGTATCATTTTTTGGGTCTACTTAACCCGGTAGATATTCTAACAACACTTGCAGGAGTTTGAGGTGCCTTCTGCTCCTATGGTTGTACGTTTTGATTTTATGGTACCTTTGAAATTTCATTTTCTTTGATTTTATCAAGCACTGTGTATTATGTGTTTTCCATTTCTTGTTTCTTTCCCTGCAACTAATCCTTATACATGACCTTCTCATTGAATATGGCATCTATACTCCTAATGATTTTGTGATTTTCATAATCTCATAAGCGATAAAAAAAATCATTAACACTATATCCAATAAAGGTACACTTCTTGGATTTTTCCTCAAGCTTTGTTCTATTTTCTTTATCAATATCAACAAATGCTTCACAATCTAAAGTCTTCATAAATGATTAGTTTACCTTTTTACCTGCCCATGCCTCCTATGGAATTCCACCACCCAAGGAGCTTGAAGTCCCTTTTTTTATTAAGTAAATAGTACTATCTACAACATCTGCCCAAAACTATAAGGGAAATCGTGCATGCAATCTCATACTCCTTGCACGCTCCATGATTGTCATTTTCATCCTTCCTGACACACCATTTTCTTGTGGTGTTCCTAGAACTATCCTTTCTCTACGAATCCCATGGTATGAACAGAAATCATCAAAATCCTTTCTACAATATTCACCTCCATTTTCTTATTTGAGACACTTCAACCTTTTTCCTGTCTCATTCTCAACCAAATCTTTACATTTCTTAAAAGTGTCAAAAACATCATATTTTTTTCGAATGAAATAAACCCAAGTTTTTCTAGTTACATCGTCAATAAAAGTAACATAATAATGAGATCCACCAAGAGATGATACATGAGTTGTTCCCCATACATCTATATGCACAAGCTCTAAATTTTCACTCTTATTTACCTTTCCAACTCTGAGAAATCTAACTCTCTTATGTTTTCCATAAACATAGTGCTCAGAAAAATACAAATAAATTTGTTTAAGATCTAGAAAAAAATTAATTTTTGTGAAGTATATGCATCCCCTTCTCACTCATTTTTCCAAGCCTATGATGCCATGGTGTTGCATCCACTCATGTAGAAGCTAAAGAGATAGAAGAGTTAGTATTACCAGTACATAAATACAATGTACCTACCTTCTCTCCTTTTGATATCACCATTAATCCTTTGGTGACCTTCCATGCCTTATCTGTAAATGTAGATATACAGCCTTCACTTGCTAACTTCCTTGTTGAAATTAGATTTTTTTCTCATATTTGGAACATGTCTCACCTCTTTCAGCAACCATTGGTTTCCATTCTTTTTCTTTATTTGTACATTTCTCATTCCAACAATTTTACATGGTGCATCATCACCCAAATGAACATGTCCAAAATCACCTTAAACATAATCTTGGAAATATTTATTTTGGGGTGTGGAATGAAATGAAGCCCCTGAATCTACTACCCAAGATTCAGTAATTTTATCTAAATAAAGAATCAAAGCATCTTCTAACACATCACCTATTACATTTGCTTCCTGATTTTTCTCTTGATGCCCATATCTTTGTTTCTTTGGAGCTCTCAAGTCTAAATTCTTCAGATGTCCTTTCTTCCCACAATTCCAGCACTCTATCTTTCCTAGTCTGGATTTGGATCTGCCCTTCCTAGAATTCCCAAAGTTCCTTGGACCCTTTCCTCTATCCTTTTGTCTTCCCATGTTATCCATGATCAATGCATTACCTGATGTCTCACCTATGATTTTCCATCACATTTCCTCACCAAGGATAACACCAACAACATCATCAAATTTCAGAGTGTTTGAACCAGAGACAGAGTTACTTACAGCCATGACCAAGATGTTCCAACTTTCTGGCAATGAGAAAAAGATTAGAATAACCCTAACCTCATCATCAAAGTCCACTTTTATAGAACTTAGTTTATTAGTAACCATATTAAATTCATTTAAATGATTGGAAACAGACCCATCTTCTGACATCTTCATATTAAATAATTACTTCATTAGAAATACCTTATTTGAGGCCAAGGTTTTTTCATATATTTTATCCAATGCCTCTATTAGATCCTTTGTTATTTTTTCTTTTGAAATATTGAAAGCCAATGAAACTTCTAGGCACAGTTGTATCGTTCCTAGTGCCTTTTTGTCAAGAACCTCCCATTCTTCACCCTTCATGGTCATCATTTTCTTTGTTATTAGACCCAATGGTAGGAATAGATCCTTCTGATATAAATAATCTTCCATTTTCATCTTCCATGGCAAGTAGTTTTTGTTGTTAAATTTCTTGACCTTAAACTTTCCATATTCCGTCATTTCTCCCATTCAAACCAATAACCCTCTTTTCCTACAAGTTACCTTTCTCTCTGATACCAGTTATTAGAAAAATAGTATTTTGACGCAATAAAATAAAACACAGAATATACATAATATAATAGAGACACATATATACATGGTTCACCCAGTGTGGGTTGCGTCCATTAGAGAAATTGTCAGGTCCTTTCTTTATTATTATCCAACAAATGAAGGGATACAACCTACTACACATCCGTTGTAACTTCCTCTTCTTTCTCTCACAATATCCTCTCTCAGAATACAATATTCAGTATCTTACACAGCCACAATACAATTCCCTCATAAAATAGGTTTCCTTCTAGGGAAAAAATACCTAACATAACTTCTACCATCATATCTGAGACCATAAAATGAACGGTCCATATTGAATATGAAATTACAATATTTTACAAGGAATTTTTCCCAAAATTTCTCTTCGGGGATGCTACCCCCGAATCCCCCATCGAGGGGATCCATTAATTGTCTTTTCCCCCCTGAAAACAATAATGTCGGGGAAAACCCCCCCACACACACACACCCCCCCCGGTCGAGAAATGGGATCCAAACACGGCTAAAACAAACCTTTGAATCATGAAGATAATTAGGCTCCATAACCAACAAATTTTTGGATCCTTGAGGTATTAAAAACCTTGGTTTTTATATGATGACCTACCTTATAGATGCAATTTGTGCAGCCAATAGATTTCCTTCTTTTAAATGGGCTTGGAGCCTAGTTCATACTCCAATCCATGTTTATTGTTCTCAGTTGTGGGAAGTTAACAGCAAAGAAATTTTCTATGACCTATGTGATTACTTCCTCGCTCCCCTGCACAAGGCCATCTTTGGTATTCACCCACACAGGATATTCCCAGGGGCCATCAAAGCCATGAAAGGAATAGGGGACTGGTACATGAAAAAATAATATAGTTATGTGAGGATATTTGGGGCCACAATACCACTACATTTTCTATCCAAATATATGTCCCCGATAAATTGTTGGCAAGAGAGATAGTGTACCAGAAAATGGAAAAGAAGGGCACTACCTACTTATCAAATAAAAAAAAATATTGGCCCATTTTCCCTCTTCAATAAGCCAATTATATCTATTGAATAAAAAGAAACCCTAAAAGGAGGTCGAAACCCTAAAGGAATTATGTCTATGTGTTGGAAACCGTAAAGGGCATGACCCTCAAAATCCGTTGTATGACCATATGAGGGATGTCAAGTTAGCACCACAAGTATTGCATGAAGTCAATTTTGCAGAAGATATATTCAGGGGAGCCTTGTATTTTGAAGAGGTGATAGATATAATCACTACTAAAATATCCCGAGAAAAGATTCAGAAAGAGGAAGACGAAGACAGTATCTTGAAAGTAGAACAGTTCAAAGTCATACTCCAAAAGGAAAAAGAAAGACTAGAGGCTTAATAATGTGAAAAGAAACTCAAGGAAGAAAAATTGAAGAACCCAAAAATATATATCAATAGAGAAAGAAGGCCTGGGCCGAGAAAAAACAGGCTAAGTTAGAAAAGAACAAATGTGAAAATCCATCCTCTAAGGGAAATAATGGGGAAAATTCAACTCATATAGAGCTTCAAAAGAAAGAAGAAACAGATGAAAGACAAGTAGAGGAAGAAAGGAAAAATAAATAAGATGAAGAGAAAATAAATGTTTCCAAGTCCCAGGAGAAGGAACTAGAGAAATATATCACAGTTGTGACAACAAAGCATGACACAAGCATACTCATTGTTCCATTGGAAGAATGGACTCCATTGGTATCCATCCTAGGTAGTATTCCAGTCTCATCTGCAGAGCTTGGAATTGAAGGTATAGTTGTTGTTGTAGGTGACTATTACTACAGCCACAAAACTAAGGCCATTGAAAATAGGACAAACAAGAGGAAGAGATAAGGAACTGATACAATTCATGGAACATATGAAAGAGTTCTCAAGTGGAAATCAGGACTAGATCTCAAAGATAACACAATACAAGCAACCTCAGCGCTCAATTCCTTTGTTGGTGTGAATGTTATGTCAATCTATGAAGTTGCAGAAGATCTTGATACAACAAAAGAAAGAATAGTTGAACTAAAAGTTCCCATTGATACGATCAAGGAAAATTTGGCCAGTGAGTTCAGGAAACAAACCACGACAGCAGAACACTTGCACAGAGAAGAACTAGAGAAGCAATTGTGGCTTAAAGAAAGAGAATTAACAACATATTTTGAGAAGAAGATCGATATAAATCAAAGGATGCACTAGGAAGAAACAGAAAAAATTAAATCCACTCATGATCAAGAGGTTTCAAGGCTCAAAGGTGAACAGTTAGAAATCAGTGTGTATAATGAAAAGATTGAAGAACAAGTTTGAAAATTGAAACAGGACAACTATCTCCTAGAAAAGGTTGTGGAACAAAACAAAAAGGAAAGTGTTGTCCTAGAAATAATCAAGGAAAAATCCATAAGAGCCAACGAAGAACTCAGAGAGATACAAAAGAAATCATTTTTCATAATAGATAAAATAAAAAATAATAACTTCGATCAACGCAAACTCGGCTTACATATGGAAAGCATAGAAGAGAAGTATCATAAATCCCAAGATGCATATAGCAGAATCACAGCATGACAAGATTCTCTCCAAAACCCATCTATCACTTTTCCAATGTATACTAAGAAACAATGGATCAAGGATCTTAGGCTACTGATCATAGGAATGTCAATTATGAAAGATATCAAAGGAACCCAGGAACATGTCAATGAAACATGCAAAATATTATGGGGGGAATCAAGTAGCTTGCTTGAACAATTCAAAATGGATCCTCTGGTAGATTTCAATAAAGCATCATCAACCCAAACCTTGGTGGAGGATGTGGACATCAAGAGAAATATGAGCATGAGAACTATTGAATCAATAGATAAAGTTGATACTCGAGGACTTCAAGCTATGGAGAAGCTTCATTGACAAAATGAAACTATCGAAACCCACTTAACCAATGTAACTGAACTTTGTATTATAATCATTTTTTTACTCATTGTAATATCCCGGTTAGGAATGAGAATTGAAGCGTCGTAACTTTCCAATGATAATTTCAAAGTTACATAATTCTAAGGGAATCTCTTTATATTCTATAAAAGAGATGAATGTAAATGAGGAAGGACTTTTTCGTTTGGTGTTGCAGGTTGTCCTATTATTCCCAATTAATGAAGACCAAGAGGAATTTATGAAATTGTGATTGTGGTGAATGTATTTCTGATTATTCTTAATGCATTTAACCTAATTTGAGTATATTTTCTAGTGTATGATTTTTTTCTGCAATGTTCCTGTATGCTCATATTGTCATAGTTTCCTTTTATTGAATGTAGTCATAATATTGTTGCAGACACTAACAACTAATTGTTATTGTTTCCTTAATAATATTATTGTGTTCACATTCCATTTGAATGTATAAACTAATTCTAATTCAAAAGGACATTTTTCTTAATTGTATTTGTTGGATTACTGAGAGGGGGGGTGAATCGGTAATCGAGCAATTTAATCCCTTTTAACCATATAATCCA
>SNQJ01S0038992.1:22721-62912 GCA_010110895.2 Picea sitchensis | reverse complement strand
AAAAAAACAAATTGTTTTTTAGACATGTGATTTATACAAATATATTATTGTTAAAGAAGTATTTGATGATAAATCATAATATCTACAAATTTTGATAATCAAGTAGGCAAAAAAAACAAATTGTTTTTTAGACATGTGATTTATACAAATATATTATTGTTAAGGAAGTATTTGATGATATGTTTCATTTGAAATGTTTATGCCTAATGTGTGAGGAACTTGCTGCTTTCCTTAAGGTCTCAATACACGAGAATAAAATCTTAAGGATAAAGTGTCAATGGTATTAAAGGAGTGCCAACAATTTCTCTTTTCTAAGGTAGGTTAGTTAGAACCTTCCCTATTTATCATAACTTTTCTCTCCATCAAAGTATTTTCTCCTTATCATAACCATTTCTTTCATCGATATCTTTCCTCTTTGTTGAAACTTTCTTCCTTGTTTAGAGTTTTTCTTCATACAGAAATCTCTCATTTAGTTCGTCCCTTCATACATACCTTTCCTTCTTGTTGGAACACTCTTCCTTCGTTAGAGTTTCTCTTCATGGAGAAATCTTTCATTTTAGTTCATCCTTTCATTGCAGTCTTTCATCCTCGTGTGAACTTTCCCTTTTGTCGAGTATTTCATCCTCATCAAAACCTTTCCCATCAATGGGGTCTTTTCCTCCTTGCTAAAACCTTTTCCTTCTTTAGTTAGATCCTTTCTCTTCATCATCGAAACCTTTTTTTCTCATTGAATTATTTCTCTTACTCAATTGTAACCTTTCCATTCTTTGAATTCTTTCTCCTTGCTAGAATGAATTTGTTTTCTTCTTTTTCTTCCATTTGGACACTTCATTTCATCATAGCATTTTAATGGTTTCCAACACTCCCATTTGCTGGAACAAATCCGATCATGTTTTCAATTTTCTCTATTGAAATAACTTCTTTTATTATGTCATCACCGTTAGTTTGAATGGATTATCATTTGGAATATCTTTTTCAATAGGATCATTTTTTATACATGCTTTGTTAGAACTAGTTTGGGACATGTTTGAAACTAGGTTAGGGTTATTGTTTGAACATGTCTTGTAGTAAAATGGTTATGTTGAAATTATTTATTCTAAATTGAGTTGTCATTCAACTTCCTTATTTCAAAGGAAATGGGTCTATCATCTTATAAGAGTTATACACCAAGTCCAAACCCAGAGGAATCACACTTAATGATGAAGGGAAGGGTCAATTTGGGTGTAGAGAACATTTGAGTCTAGGAAGGAATTCTTTTAGATGCTCAAAATTTTGTTGTGCCTCAATTGACCAATGAAATGCATACTTCTTTGGTAAGTTGGTTAGAGGACAAGCAATAATGGAGAAACTTCATACAAAATGTGATAAAACCATGCTAAGCCCATAAATAGCCAAAACTTCTCAAGGATCATAGAAAATAGCCACTCTTGAATGACTTTGATATTTGCAGGATCATTGTGAACACCGTCTACATAAACAATGTCCAAGGTATTTCAAGGAAGTCTTGGAAAGTCAAATTTGGATTATTTTTCATATATCTTGAATTATGTTAAAGTAGCCAATACACGATCTAAATTCTTTAGAATGTTCTACTATACATGAGGATATCATCAAAGGAGACTCAAACAAACTTGTGGAGATACTTACCAAAGTAGCAAGAGAATTACAAAGGCCAAATGACATCACTGAAAATTGGTGGTGGCCCTATTAAGTCTAGATTGTTGTTGCTTGTTTGTCTTAGAGTCATATAGGTGTCTACTATATTGTATTTAGTAGTAACCAAAACAAAGATCAATCTTATAAAAAAAATTGTACTATATAGGTCATCCATTAAATCATCGAGTCGAGGCATGGGGAACCTCTTTTTTATAGTGATTCAATTAAGTGTTCTAATCAATACAAAGGAGATAAGAAAACATTCAATTTGTTTAGTGGGGTTGATCTCAATATTGTTCATATCCCTATGAGGTGGATATTTTGCAAGTACATCCTCAAAGAACACTATACATTTCTAGTGTAGGGAAGAGAGGGATGGATTTTGAGTTTTTTGAGAAGGATCTACCTCCATATAATACAAGCAAGCAATGAAAACAAAACTTCCCTTCTTCAATAGTTTGGAAATTTATTGGATTCGAAAATCTCAATACTTTTAGGTGGTAGTCCTTTGATAGTGTATTAATGGCCATATTGGTAAAAGGAGAGGAAACACTCTTGTTTTTTAGTGGAGATGGTTCCCAAGGAAATCAACCCTTGAAAACCCAAACAACATCTATCCTCCAATGTTTGTGACATAAAATTCATACTCGAGGGTGTATTATTCCTATATAAGTTCCACCATGTGTACCACACATTTACATTGAAAATGTTTATGGATTTGGTTGCTAATGGGGAAGTGTTCATATGTTTCAATATGGGAATCCAATCACCTAACATGTTTCTTGTCAAGAATCTTAAAAGTACTACCAAGATCAACCAAATCAAGGAGCCTTTGTTATTTAATGTAGTCATAAAAATTGAAGGTATAAAGACTACCAAACATATTCATTGCAACAAGGGAGATATAGGGTTTGACTACTTCTAATGACAGAAGGGATTGATGTTGTGGCTTAGAATCATCATCCAATTGTACAATAAGAGTATCCTCTTAGAGTTCAAATTCAAAGTATGAGTAGTGTAGATCCCCATCCATAAAAAGGTTTAGAGAGTTGCATACTTGTCCTTTAAACTAGAGTTAACATAAAGCATAGGTTAAGGTTGAGGGATTAGGATTTTGTGTAGGCTAGCAAATTGTGATTTTGAGTTGATATATTTCATAATTTCCCTCTTTCTTGGCCCGCTTATTATATGCATAACCCTTTTTAATAGATTTGAGTACCTCTTTTTTAATTCCTTCAACATGATTGTCTACCAGTCTAGCCATAGTAATGGATTTTACAAAGAAATAGGTTCAAGCAATCATACCTTAGTCTTAATTTTTTTACTCAAATTTGAGATGAAGATATTCCACACCAAATATATAAACAGTTTGGCTTTCAACTCCAAGACTTGGAACCTCTTAGTGTAATATTTAACTATCATGTCCTCCTCAAACAAGTGCATGAGTTGAACATTGTAAGGTTCACCCCTACTATACACTAATCTCTAAGGAAATGCATCTATAAACTCACCAAAGTTCCCCCAAGGTTTTAAGAAAGCATCATTCAACCCAAGTATGGGATGGCCCATCCATCTATTTTAGGGTTGCATTTAACTTATACTCATGGTTTTCAATGAGTTTCACCTTGAATGCTAACTTAATTTTTCTTAACGATGTATTATGAACCTCCACTTCACCTACAAAGGAATTAGTATTGTTGGATTTCTATATGAATATTGAAAGTGGTCCCATGAGAGTTTCATGCAACTGAAAATGTCAAAGGGGTGTTACCTCTCATTCCCAAAGGATTTACATCCTCATATTCCATGGAGCTTTTAACTCTGTGGATTGAGGTATTTGGATCAATTTCCATGGTCCCTTTTCCTAGGGTTCTGATCCTGATTTATGAGCAGAAAGGAATAACAGACTGAATACAATAACACAGAGATATGAGGAACAAGAACAGATATCCAGTGAACAATAACTTCTATTGAATAAATAAAATAGGATGAAATTGTAAAACTGCAGAACTAGAAACAACTTGCTCGAATGGTGGTAGCTATCTCTAAGAAGAGATGTGGCTTGCTGCGTGCATCTATCTATGAAGAATGATTACAATGAGGCTCCAGAGGCCTTTTTAGCATTACTCGTGAATGAAAAAACCCTAGACATCCAAAAACCTAACCCTAGGAGATGAAACACCAAAAGTTATGTGGGCCCCAATGGATAAGTTAGTACCTCAACTTACCAGGGTCGTAACTTTTTCATACGACATATGTTTTAGGCGTGTGATAGCCCATTCAAAATTTATTTTAGAGAAATACACATTATGTCGTAAAACTCTGACTCTGTCTACAATTTGATTGTGGCACGCCAAAAAAACATTGTTTAGGGCCTTATTGAGGTCATTTCCCACTTCCAAAAAAATTTCCTCCCCTTGTCTATTCTCCCTAATTCATTTCTCCCTTTCTTTCCCCCCTTCTACACTTACCCATTTTTTCCCTCTTCTTTTTTTCCCTCTTACTATCCCTTTCTAGTTCTAACACTTAGTCGCATTTTAGACTGTGGGTTCCCGGGTTGGCGGACTTACATTTTCTCACCTCCATATACAACTTCACTTCATGAGTCCGACCGACCGCCGTGTTATTCCATACTTAGCCGATTTTATGATCGCAGGTTCACAAGTTGGCAGGGTCGAGCTTTCATGTTCCTGTGTTCCGTGATAGACATATTGCACCAAAGAGTTTTTTGATCTACATTTCGATCCCCGAACTACCTAAGCATTATTCTGCCTACATGAATCCATCTGATCGCTGCGTCATCCTACACTTAGCCACTTTCACGCCTCATACCATCGCGAGCTCTCAGGTTCACATGTTCCCGAGTTCACAAAAAATCTCAAGTCGAATATTTCCCCCACTCGTCCCCACCACCCTCATGCCTTTCCCATTACACATTTACTATGCTTTTAATGCTAATAACTTATCATATAGGTTCGAAGGGATGGTCATTAATAAGCGAAAGGCTCGAGGAGACCTCCTATTAAAGCACATTAAACAAGATTTACGGAGGATTATATTATCTCCCACTAGCATTCATTCCTAATAGAATTTGGAGAAAGGTGACGTTCTTGTCGACTTATGGCAGCAAGTTGACAAAAGTTATGTGGAGATACACTGAATATTTTCAAGCATGAGGATCAGAATTTTTAGTGGTCCAAGGCATATTCCTACTATTCATCCCCTTCTGCCCAGAAGGAAATAATCTAGATGTTTGGAATTGTGTGCATCGGGTGTGTCCCTGAATTTTTTGACTGTAAGGAGTTGGTCACTTGGTGTGCTGTGAAATACATTCCAAGCCATTGGATCATCCAGTTGCGATACCATTCCCCTGTCTCTCTGTCACCATAGATTTTCCCTAAGATGTTGAGGCTTCCCGAGCCAATGCTCACCTTCAGAGGTGAAGACTATAGGAAATTATTAAAAAAGAATGACAATGGACTCGACCTCTTACCTGAATTCCTAAAGAACCCAACGACCTACCATACCTACGACAAAGTTAAAAGGATCGGTAAGACTCATGACATCAGCCCGAGGGTATGTGGAAAAGAATATAAAGAAAAGAATGGACTTAATAACAGAGGCTTGGGAAATGTCAAAAAGCATGGTCTCTTTTGGAACAAGAGCACATGTTTTTCATGAATATTTGCAAGCAGATTTGAAAAACGAGCAAGGTTTCTACCTCGATGCGGTTGTACCATTTGGTGTTAAGGTTACTAATATGACGGAGTTGAGAAGAAGAGAGGAGGATCTCCCCTCCCTGAATCAAATAAAACAACTAAATGCATGCTGGAAGGAAAAGGTAAAAAACATGAATGACATCGTTCAAGCATGTAGCCAGACCATAACTAGAAGAGGGGAATTATTCAAGAAGCTAATTGAGATAGATCTAGTTGGTAGCACCAATGAAGTCCAAGACCCAAAATTGATACTCAACTCGTTATTCTTAACCAAGCAACCATTTTATGAACAAGTTGAGATCTTTAAAGGGTTGTCATTTGAAAATTTCTATGGCATTCTTGAATATGGTGAAGATGATGTGGAAAATTGCCTAGTTCATTATTCGATCAAAAATCAAGATATTGAGGAAGCATTGTGAAACATTTCAATTGATCTAAGGGACTTGGAAGGAGAAATCTTCAATAAAAAAACTCTGGCATGAATCAACGTGGCACCAATGAGGAGCTATATCAAGGAGTGGTTCAAAAAGGTTGTCGACAAGCTTACCAATGAAGGGAAAAGGACAGTTGAGACATTTCTTGTAACTGTCGAGGAAAGCCATAAAAGGACAACAACGAGCAAGTAACAAAGAGAGATATACTATCATAGTAAGTTTATACTGATCACAACTTTCTATCTTTATCAAGATCTTCATCCAGTTACTCCACCTCTTTAAATAGAAAGGTTTAACTGAAGACTGTTATTTTCCTTTTTCTTCTTTCCAGGTCTTGTTGTTCTCTGCCGCCCACTTTCTTCTTTCTATGAACTTCCTTCTTATAAATGTTTTATTTATGGTCCATGGGAGCCCCAATCCCATTCATTATGATAAATGTATTTTAATTTCATAGAATATGTATTGAACTATATATTTTTTAGAAATTACAAGAGAACTATTTTGGGAACAATCTCGACTGTACTTTGTAAGCCAGTTTTTCTAAATATAAAGTATTTGAGGTTGATATATCATTATCTTATTTTGAGCTACCCATGTATTACTATGTCAAATTTATGTTATGTATGCGGATCATTTTCTTTTAGTTTTTATGTGATCGGATATCTCTATCCCTACTATGATGGATGTGAGGAATTCTATTTATTTTCTTTAAATTTATGAATGTGTGTGTTTCCTAGTCCATTCTCGGGAACTCTCTTTTTTAAAAAGAAAATAAAAATCTTTTCCTTTTTCCATTATATCTATTTTTGCTGACAAACTTCTTATAAAAGTCCCACATTTTATAAATCTTGGATAGAGGAGTACCACCTCTATAAAAACGCAGGAGGATTTGCATCCTCGTGAGGTTGTCATTTGGGTCCTTGATGGATTCAAGCATCAACAGGACCCAAAATGGTTCTGGAAGTACAAAAAGATGTGCTGACATGAAAATTTAAAAAATAAGCCAATTGGATTAGGTGGGCGGCCACCAATCTCCACCTAGAAAATCTGTAGGGATTCAGAAAACCCTTGAAGTGTCGAACCCACAATTACAAATGATTACAGAAGAACGTGTTGAACTAAAAACTATCAAGAGGAGCCAATTGGAATAGGTGGGTGGCCACCAATATCCACCTGGTTCAGTCCTCCCCCTTTAGGAAGAAATGGTCTCCATTGCATTGAGTTCCCCCATCAAGTGAGAAAACTTCTGTTGAATTTGGCCCCAGGTGAGCCACTTTCCTTGGTGTAGGAGTTGCCCTACCTTGACAACCAGATAAATCTAGATCCTCTGTTGGTGAGTTCCCTTGACCTGTGTGTCCACTATATGATTAGTGGATGCATGTTCTATGTAGTCAAGGTTGAGCTCTATTGGTGTCAATTGTTCAGGGATCTCTGAGGTGTCCAATAATGGTGGAAAATATGGATGAAGGAGGTCCACATTGAACACTAGGTGCAAGCCAAGGAAGGGTGGAGTGTTGATCTCAAAATCATTGCTACTCATAGCCTTGGTGATAGTGTAAGGCCCATAGCGAAGTGGGATGAGTTTTCTATGGGGACCTATAAGGTGCTCTTTCTGCAAATGTAACCACACCTTGTCTCCCACCTGAAACTGGTGAGATACCCGGTGTTGATTATGGCTCTACTTGTACTTATCATTGGCTTTCTGCAAAATCTCATGGACCTGTTGGTGGATGTGTTGAATCCGCTCAATGAATATGGTGGCTTTTTTAGCCTCGGACTAAACATGGGAAGATTATTCATGTGTGGTTGCAAGAGGTAGTGCAACATCAATGGGACCCGAGGGTTGGAATCTTAGCCCTACTTGAAATGGGCTATGGACGGTGGAGTTGTGGAGAGCCTAGTTGTAGCTTTGTTGAACATAGGGAAGACTCTCATCCCATGTACGTGGATGATTAGAGTTGTACATGTGCAGGATGTGCACAATCATCCAATTGATGACCTTTGTCTAGCCATCGGTTTGGGGGTGGAAAGCAGTGGATTTAGTGGGCTTGGTGTGAACCAGGTGGATATTGGTGGCCACCCACCTGTTTTAATAGGCTCCTTTTGCCAGTTTTTAGTTCAGCACATTCTTCTGTACTTCTTTGTAATTGTGGGTTATACACTTCTGGGGTTGTCTGGAGCCCTACACGTCTCCCAGGTGGATACTAGTGGCCTCCCGCCTAGTCCAACTGGCTTATTTTGTATGATTTCATGTCAGCACATCTTGTTGTACTTCCAGGATCGTTTTGGATCCCTAAACAGTGTTTTTTTGGCTCCCCATAGTCAAACTTTAGACTAAGTTAGTATTTGATGGAGGAATGTCTAGTTCTCTAAAAGACCTTTCCAATGGGATATCACACACCTAAAACCGAGTTCATATGAAACAGTTATGAACCTTGGAAGTTGAGGCACCAACTTACCCATAAGGGCCCACATGAATTTTGGCATTTCACATTCTAGGGTTATTTTTTTGGATGTCTAGGGTTTTGGAATTCCTATTTAACATAAAAAAAAGTCCTTCAAAGCCTCATTGTAATCATCATGTTCTTGTGAATGAGCGTAGTTGCCACATATCATCTCAGAGATAAAGCTGCCAACATTCTAGCGAGTCTCGCACTCTGTATTTTTATAGCCTCTTTAAAATTATTTCATTATTAGAAATCAAGTATTGTTGTATTTCTCTATTTCTGGCAAGTTTCATGAGTATTTCATTGTAATTTCTCTGCTTTCATTTCGTTTTGAACATAATCTGGATCAATGGTATCAGAGCAGGCTGCTCTTGATCATTTTTCAATGCATGTCCCCGACGAGGTCTGAGTATAGCCAGTTGGGTCTCATTTTTTTCTCTCTTGAGGAAAATCACTCTCGCACACCCAAGAAACCCTCAACAGTGGCAGAAAAGAAATATGTTGGAGCAGAAGATTCTATTAACTTGTTTCTCGAGCAATCTCTCGTGCGACAGAGGGACAAAATGATGGAGAATTTTGCACACATTCTTCAATGCTTGCTAATAGAAATAGGCGCATCTTCATTAAGAGACCATTTTGGAGGAACCTCTCCCTTCAAGGTACAAGTTAATTTTGATATTCACATATTTGAAGGTTAGATAGATGCGAATTCCCTAGAAAAATGGTTAAATCTATTATAAGGTTATTTCTCTATTAAAAAAATTTCCAACGAGGAAAAGATCACCTTCGCACTCCTCAAGGCTCTCCCCCATGTCAAACGTTGGTGGGAAACTTACTGGGAGAAAAGTTCCATAGAGGAATCTGGAATCTATGGGGTCAAACCCACTTGGGATTTTTTTGTGGATGCAGTCAAAGAACAACTATTATGTTGATAACTATGAAGACCAGTACATGAGATGGACCACACTGCAGCAGGAGAAGAACCAAACAGTGTCAGAGTTCACAAATACTTTCCATACCTTGCGCACCAAACTGGGTATCAAGGACTCCAAGTGGCATCTGGTTCTAAAATACTGGGGGGCTCTACATAGGTACATCCAAACCAAAATAGATTTCCTAAACATCTCATCATTGGGAGCTGCCTATCGATATGCTATCAAAATCGAGTAGAAATTTAGACACCATAACAAATGGGAATTCGGGTTTGCAAATATGCAACAACCAAAGAACGGTAAAGACGTCCCTAAACAAAAACCCCTAGACAACCAGTCCAAGACAAAGGAAAAAAAGATTAAATGGAAGGCGAAGACTGACACTGGGAAGTGGTGTGACTTCCACAAAATCCCCTAGCACAACATCGATGAATGATGCTCGAAATAGTCATTGGTGGCCGAGGTCAAAGACACGGAGCCGAACCCTGATTCGAAATCCTATCCAGAAAATATTGAAAATAGACAGATCATCGACACACACCCAACTGCCACTGTCACGACCACAACAATTCAACCAAAAGAATCAATAGATCCTAAAGAGGGGGAGTGCCTTTTCCATTCATAGATGTGGGTTAAGGGGACCCTGTTGCATTCCGTTGTTGATAACGATAGCTAGAAGAACCTCATCTCAGCTAAGGTCATCAAATAGTTGGGGTTGTCGACAACACCACACCCACAACCATATAACATTGGGTGGATTCACTGGGGATTATATCTCTATGTCAGCCAGTAGTGTCGCATGTCCAATGGCATCCAACCCTTCAAGAATGAGGTAGTGTGTGATTTTTCCCCTCTTGATGTCTATGATGTGGTTTTGGGCCAACCATATATGTGGAGGCATCATGTTTTATATGAGTCTAGACCCCGTAGTGTCATTATTACTCTGGGAGGTCAGCTCTATAGGATACCAGAGGTAGTTCCGACTATTTCTCCACCAAAACAGTGCTGCAAGGTAATCTCTCATACTAAAAAATTCATCCTCTTCACAGTCTGTTCAAAGGATGCACAGAAGACCGCTACAACCACTGCAGCCTCAACACCTTCTATCTAGCAAAAACAGATTGTCAAAGAGAAAGAAGATATTATTTCTTCACCTACAATGGTTCCTACACAATTCCCCATCAAACCCAGAGAAAACAGGTTGGTGGAGCATATTCAACCCCACCAGCAACCGGTTTGTGACAGTCTTCCACAAACCCAGTAGCACAACTTCTCTAACAAAGCACGCAACTCGCCAAGATTCAGATTCATAACATGATTTTCCCTCTTCCTTGGGCACTCAATGCAATGGATACCATTGCTTCCTAAGGGGGGAGGATTGATCCAAGTGGATAGTGGTGGCCACCCACCTGTTCCAACAGGCTCCTCTTGCTAGTTTTTAGTTCAACACATTCTTCTGTAATTGTTTGTAATTATGGTTTTTACACTTCAGGGGTTATATCGAGCCCTGCACATATCCCAGATGGATACTGGTGGCCTCCCACCTATTCCAAATGTATTATTTTGTATGTTTTCATATCAACACATCTTGTTGTACTTTCGGGGCCATTTTGGATCCCTAAACAATGTTTTTTGTCTCTCCATAGCCAAACTAGAGATGGAGTCAAAGTTTGATGGTGGAATGTGTAGTTCTATGAAATACGTTTCCAATGGGATATCACGCGCCTAAAACAGAGGTCATATGCAAAATTTATGACCTCGGGAAGTTGAGGTACCAGCTTACCCATAGGGGCCCACATGACTTTTGAAGTTTCACCTTCTAGGGTTAGGTTTTTCGATGTCTAGGGTTTTGGAATTCATGTTTAACATAAAAAAGTCCTTCAAAGCCTCATTGAAATCATCATCTTCTTGTGAATAGTTGTCACATCTCTTCTCAGAGATAAAGCTGCCACCATTCTAGCGAATATTGCACTCTGTATTTTTACAGTCTCTTTTCAATTCTTTCATTAATAGAAATAAAGTATTGATGTATTTCTTTGTTTATGGAAAGTTTCATGAGTATTATATTTTAATTTCTCTACTTTCATTTCGTTCTGAACATAATCTGGATCATGGTGTCCAAAAGTGACCAGAGACTCGACCAAAATGTGTTGAGGAACATGTTGTCCTGATTTGAGGTGATGATTTGTGGTATCCCAAAATGGACCCAAACCCATTCGAAGAATATATTGGTAGTATCTTCCACTATGATGCTCTTCTTGCATGATGTGATAATGGCCATCTTTGAAAACTGATCAACCACCACAAATACACAATCATTTTCATGCTTGGTGGATGAAAGACCAGACATGTAATCCATCGAGATCGATTCCCAAGGCCTCTCGGGAGTAGGAAGAGGGGTGTGTAAGCCTTTCTTCTTGATGGATGGCTTGGTAATGGAACATGCAGTGAAATATCTGATATACTTGTTGACGTCTTACCGAAGTGGCCCATTAAAATGTTTATGTAGAACAACCACAGTTTTCTCCATGCCAAAATGTCCTGCCATCCAACTGTAGTGAGCCTCCCAAATCAGCTTTGCATGCTCGCTTGTGGGAACATAGAGGTGGCCCAAATAGAATAACAATCCATCTTGGATGTAAGAATCGAAAATATTCTCTCCTATACTAAAGAGTTGATAGGTGGTGGTGAAGTCAGGATCATGATGATAAAGTTGGGGCCACTCGAATGCCTCATGCCCACAGGAATGGAGCACTATGGTGAGTGCAATAATAGGAGGGCGACTAAGGCAATCAACTACACGATTTGTGCTCATTTTTTTATACTTGATGTTGATATGGAACTATTGTAGGTATGTGGACCAATTTTGATGGTGGTCGTTCTGCAACTTCCCCTATGTCTATATGAACTGCAGAGGCTTGTGATCGGTGTGGATGATTGTCTCCTTTCCTAGAATGTAATGTTTCCACTAATGGTAGGCTTTCACAATGGAATAAATTTATTTTTCATAGGTGGGGTATTTCCATATAGTATCTGAGAGTGTCTCACTATGGTATGCTACTAGATGACCATGCTGAGTGAGAACTGCAATGACAGCATAGTCAGAGGCATCAGTCTCAATATCGAATGGTTGTTGCAAATCACGTAAGGAGAGTACTGGAGATGAGCACAAGAGATGGTTCAGATCATCAAATCTTCGTTATTGTGCATGCCCCCATGTGAAATTTTCCTTGTCACTTCCCTTGATTACTTGAATGAGGGCCCATGCAATATGGGAGAATCTCAACACGAACCTCCGGTAGAAGTTGGCAAGTCCCAAGAAGCCCTAAATCTCAGTTACTGTGGTCAGGGATGAATAGTCATGAATGACTTGGATCTTAGTTGGATCCACATGTACCCCATGCTCATCAACAATGTATTCCAAGTATTGGACCTGGTTCATGCCAAAGGATCATTTTTCCAAGTTGGCAGATAGCTTGTGCTACTGTAGAGTGCCCAAAACCTGTTGAATATCTTGCATGTGCTCCTCCTAAGTTCTATTGAAGATGAGGATGTCATCCAGATATACTACCACAAAATAGTTGGTGAAGGGTCTCAATACATCATCCATCAATCTCATGGAATTTGTTGGTGCTTTTGTTAAGCCAAAGGGCATGACCAACCATTTGAAGAGACCTTCTTTAGATTTGAAAGTTGTCTTCCATACATCATCTGGTTCGATGGGAACCTAGTGGTAGCCAGAATTTAGGTCAATCTTGCTGAATAACTTTTCCCCCTTGAGTTGGTTAAGAAGGTCATCAATTCAGAGAATTGGGTACCGGTTCTTGGCTGTGATTTTGTTTAGTGCTATGTAATCAATACAGATCCTCCAAGTCTTGTGTTTCTTCCACACCAGCACAATCGAGCCTCCACAAGGGGAGGAGTTGGGTTGGATGTGCCCCTTTTGAAGCAGCTCTTGGATTTGGTGCTTGATTTCATCATTTTTCATCAGCGAGCGATGATAAACTGGTCCATTAGGCAGTGGGGCACTGGGGGTTAGATCAATTGGATGCTTGACTTAGTAGTGTGTCGTTACCTCGATGGGTGAGGAGAATATGTCTCTGTATTCTTCCGTGATCTCATCCACTTGCTTCTGCTACAAAGAGAAGCTCTTTGTAGAGGTCACGGATGTGGCGACGACCTTCTGCTTACTATGAGCATGGATCACAAAGAAGGAGAACTTCTCGGTCTATGAAATGAACTTACTACATTGCTTAGTAGAGATTAAATAAATAACAGTAGGCGGCGCTACCTTTGGTATCCTGTACAATTGTATAACCAAAGTAATAATAACACTGCGGGGTATAGACTCATACACAACATGCCACTTCCACAAATATGTTTTTCCTAAAAGAACATCACAAACTTCAAGGGGATAAATATCACACAATACCTTGTCTTTGAAGGGATGCTGTAGGGAAGACGACATTGTTGGCTGATGTGGAGATCTCATCCTTATTGAATCCAGCCAATGGTCTATGGTTTCAGGTGCAGTGTTATCGATAGGTCTAGCCACTTGACGATCTCTACTGAAATCAGGTTCTTCTAACTGCCGCTATCAACAATGAAATATAGCGGAGTTCCCTTTACCCACATATGTGAGTGAAAGAGGCATTCCCCTTCCTATGGTTCTTCTGGTTTGCTTGGTTGGACTTTGGTGGTAGAGACAGTGGCACTGGGTTCGACATCGATGATCTGATTTCCACTTTATGGATTTGATTCAGAGTTATAATATGCCTCGAACTTGGAATATTTCATCTTGGCCACCAGTGACTATTTGGAGCGACATTCTTCAGTGTTGTGCCAAGGGATTTTATGGTATCCACACCATTTTCCCATGTCCTTCTTCATCTTCTCATTACCCTTCTTAGGTTGCGGCTTGGATTGGTTGTCCTGAGAGTGACCATATTTACTATGTCCCTTGTTTTGTGGGTTGGGGCAGCATTTTCCCTGCTTTGACTATGAGGGGTTTGTAGATCCAAACTCTCACCTCTTTTGCTTAAATTTTTGCTCGATCTTGACAACATATCTATAAGCCACACCTAATGATGTGATGTCCAGAAAATTCATTTCTATTTGAATGCATCTATGCAAAAAACCACAGTATTTGAGAACCAAATGTCATTCAGAGTCTTTGATACTCAATTTGGTGCACAGGGTATGGAAAATATTTGTGAAATATGGTATTGTATGGTCCCTTTCCTGACGCAACGTGATCCATATTGTGTACTGGTCCTTGTAGCTTCCAATAAAGTAGTATTTTTCTTTAATGGAATCCTTGAAAGAATCCCATGTGGGGAGACCGCAAATATTGTAGATTCCTCTATGTCCCTTTCCTCAGAGTAAGTATCCCACCAATCCTTAACATGGGGGATGACCTTGAGGAGTGCAAAAATAATCATTTCCCTATCGAAAAAATTGTGGACTGAAAAATACCCTTCAAGTAGATTCATCCATTTATCTACAACATCTACATCTATCATTCCTTCAAAAAATGGAATACCAAAATTTACTTGTACCTTGAAGGGGTTTTCATGGATGCTTGATGAAGATGCATCTCCTATGGGTAGTCATCAAAGGATTTGTGCAAAGTTGTTCATCATTTCATTCCTTTGTCGTGCAAGGGCTTCCTCAAGCAACATTTTGAAAGGATCTCATGTTCCATCATCTTTCTTCTCATCCACCATGGGTTTTTTTCGGGCTTGGCATGGTCGATCTTGCAAGGCTTAATTGGTTCGAGTCCCAACTTCTTGTACCTAGATCTTGTCGGGGACATGCACAAAGAAAAATAAATGAAGAGAAGACTTCTCTGATACCATTGATCTAGATTTATGAGCGGAACAAAAGGAATAACAGATTGGATACAATAACATAGATATATGGAGAACAACAAAATATATCCAATGAACAATAACTTATATTGAATAAATAAAATAGGTTGAAACTGTAAAACTGCAGAATTGGAAACAACTTGCTCAAATGGTGGTAGTTATCTTTGAGAAGAGATGTGGCTTGTTGCGTGCATCTATCTAAGCATAATGATTACAATGAGGCTCCAGAAACCTTTTTAACATTACTCATGAATGCCAAAACCCTAGACATCTAAAAACCTAACCCTAGGAGATGAAATGCCAAAAGTTGTGTGGACCCCAATGGGTAAGTTGGTACCTCAACTTCCTGGGGTTGTAACTTTTGCATACGACCTTCATTTTAGGTGTGTGATAGCCCATTGGAAAGGCCTTTTTGAGAACTACACATTATCTGCCAATATATGACTCCACATATAGTTTAATTGTGGCATGCCAAAAAAATTTGTTTAGGGCCCCAAAACGGCCCTGGAAGTTCAGAAAGATGTGCTGGCATGAAATCTTCAAAAATAAGCTAATTGGATTAGGTGGGTGGCCACCAATATCCACTTGGAAACTGTGTAGGGATTCATACAACCCCGGAAGTGTCGAACCCACAATTACAAAGGATTACAAAAGAACGTGTTGAACTAGAAATTGTCAAGAGGAGCCAATTGGAATAGGTGGGTGGCCACCAATATCCACCTGGATCATGTTCAAATACATCATCTACCCCATTTCTCTTACAAATATCTTAAATATTTCATCTATATTTTCTTTAGTAACATATTAGGATTTTCCCTTACATTTTCTAAATCTCAAAACAAAAGCTTATCCCACAAAATCTTATTGAACAGACATGTTACTTGCAACTCCACACCTATAAATATATGATTAAGATAATTCATGAAGTTCCAAGGAAAAAGAGAACATGGGCCACCCCATCCATCCTAATTATCCCTCACTCACTTGATTTACCTTGTGAAAATATATAAATTGCATAGCATGGTTGTTGGTTTGTGTATCTACTCTTCTTCGATTGGTCTTGAGGATTATTTATGGGGTATTCCCATTCTAATTGACCATCACAGATTGACCCTGGTTTAGATTTAATAATCTTCCCAACAAAATCCCTTTAAAACTATTGGCCCCTCTGGTAAACCAGAAGGCAACACAGCACATAGAGTGTACTGTGCAGTCTCACCCAAGATAGCTCTATGGGTGGCTACAATAATCAGGTGTTTTCAACTTGAGACTGAGCGATATCTGTGGTTGTGCACCGTAAACTTTATTCATTAAATCTAATAGCTAATTATATCATTCATTCTATGCATGCATGTGGAATACCAAACCTACTTAGTTACTTCAATTATCTAACATTCGTCAACTACTCAAACATAAAGACATATACATTCATTCACATAACACAGTGTTACTATGGTTCACCCCCTCCTGGGCTACATCCCAAATATCTGGATCTCAAGCTTCTTATTATGGTTTAGAAATATGTCACATCGCATGTGTTTACATCCTTGGATCTCACTCTCCTCAATAGGCTCCTCGATCCCTGTGAGGATGACTAGATCGCACTAGGCTCCTCAGCACACGATCTAACCCTCAGGATCGAGTTGATTCCTACTTCCCTAGATTACCATCTTAATGACTCATACAGTTCTTAGAATTCTCTCTCTCCTCAGCACACAATCTAACCCTCAGGATCGATTTGATTCCTACTTCCCTAGCTTACCATCTTAATGACTCATACAGTTCTTACAATTCTCTCTCTCTCTCTCTCTCTCTCTCCTTGTCCTCCCTATTGGCCTCTCCCCTTTGTCACCTAAGTAATACTTATTTATATCCTTGACTCACTATCCATTACCATGCATTACAAAAACCCTAACCCTAGTACCGTTAGGTATTCCTTCCATGTGTGCTTCGCATGCTTCTCTTACTCACCATCCAACTATCGTTTTCCTCGACTCACCATCCAACTATCGTTTTCCTCTTACATTCTTCTCCTCCAAAAATAGCTTTTCTCTCTGACTAGATATGCATCCAACAGGCCCCCAACACTGACATGTGGCTTGTCCTGAGCCACCTAAACCATATACACTTCTTCAATATCTCCTGTAAGAGCCTGGAACTTCTTTGTGAGTTCATTTTCTTGCGTTTGAGCCTGTATGGTCTTCTCCTTGAGTAAGTCCAATACCTGCACTGAAATCTCGTCATTGATCATCTCTGCGCACTCTGCCTGAGTTTGTTCCATGCTCTTCTTTGCATATTTCTCCTACACAATGATCTTTGTTGCTCGCTCTTGGAGAGGTTCCATTTGAGCTTGGCACTCCTTCTATGTATCTACGACTACGAGTTCTTCCTACAACTTCTTCATATCCTATGCTCCTTTGACGTTCTCAGTGATCGACATCATATTTTGCCTCTGCTTGAGGTCTTGTATAGTTGTGCTTATCCTCTGCTCTTCCTGGTCCCACTGTTGGACTTGTTGATCCTCCTCAAGCTTCCTCCATAGTTGTGTTTCTTTATCGAACAAGTCGATCATTGCACTGACTTTTTGCTCCATTTCCTCTATCTGTGTTGTTTCTTTATACTTCCTCTACTCCTTCACCTCTAGGGGAGTGGTAAGTACGAGTTGTTCCTAGAGGTGCTTGATCTCCTGCCTGTATTGATTGATTGTCTGCACAATATTATCAATATTATGCGTCGTCATGAGCTCTGTTGTCTACGTGCTCTTCAAAATTTTCTCATAGGCTATAGCCAATCCCTACTCCATCCTATCTGCGCAGTCTTTCTTATCTTTGGTCTCGAGCTTGACCTGCTCAAGCACCAATTCCAACTCCTCTTGGTTGTATTTTGTCTGCTACAACTCCGCTGCGTCTATGTGTGCGTGTGATTGTACCTCTTGTGTAATGTTGACTTGCAGTTTATACAAGGAATTTGTTGGTATCTGCGTCATTACCAATTGTATTTGGGTCAAATCCTTCAAGGGTGTCTGACCCACAATTTCATCCATGCGCAACATGCTGGGTGTAACGTGAAATGTCAAGCTCGATTGTGTTGTTGTCTAGATCATATCCTGCTCGCTCGATCCAGCCTCAACTCTTGTTTGTGATGTTGATGGGACTATTGCTTTGCCTCTGTCAGCCCTCTGTGATTCTCTAAGTTGTTGGAGAAGCTGCCTCATGTCTGCTAGCTCCTCCTGAATCATATCCCTTTGGCATCCTCAAAATCCTTCGTTGTTTGATCCTGGACCATTTGGGCCACAAGGTTTGTGTCCTCCTCTATGATAATATATTCTAGTGGCATCTTGTGCACCTTATTTTTCTTGCATGCACCCCCCCATTTGTATAATTGGCCTCTTGGTTTGACCTTTCTCTTGCTGAGTAGCACTTGATGTGGTTCCATGTGTTGTCTTAGTCTGTTTCTCTTGTTCTTGTGACACCTGGGTGTTGTTCTTCTTCTCCACCTGAGTACCTTTCTTGGCCACACCCCCTTTATTTTTTTGCGTCTAGTTTTGACCTGTCCTTGGCTTCTTGGGCATCATTTTGTCTTCTGCAGGTGTCTGTTCCTTCCCTACCTTAGCCTACTTTTCTGCAGGCTTCTCTTGATTTAGGACTAGAATCCTCTAGTCATCGTTCCAATCCTTGATGGTCATTTCTATGTCCTCTTCTGTGACACAGTAGCACAGTTGTAGCCATTGGTTGTCGAGATCCTTCTGTGCTCGAATCCACATTGTATGCCTGGTCACTTTGAAGTTGGCTATGCCCTGATACTGTGCGACCATATCTGGTGTAATCCGCCAAGTGTTGGAAATGATTTCCTGCAAGTCATTGTAATATCCTTCAAACATGTCTTCATTTTCCCTTTTGTTCTTGGGGTCTTGATTGGTCCCCAATGATAGGTTATGGCAAGGAATGGATCTCATGGAAAAGAATGAATACTTAGGCTCCTTCCATCCGACCAAGGCGATCAAGACAAGTAGCCATGAATAGTGAAATTTTGTCCCCAAGTCATGTGTGTCCTTGCAATCTTCCAAGAAAATATTCAACAAGTATAGGGCCCAACTAAGTGTGGTGCCCTCTGCCCACTCTGTTGTAGATGCAACAACCCTGGCAGGGACTTCCTCCTTGCGACATTTCCTGAGTAACTTGCACACCATGATTTTTGTGGAAATTTGTGTCGTCGTGTCACTAATACACTTGATTATGATTCCTCTTGACCCCCTTTCTGTACCATACTTCTTCTTCATTTCCTCGGTCAGTTCCTTTTCCTTCGTCTTGTCATCAAGGAACTATGCATGTGACCCCCCGTGTCGGCAGCCCTGTGATGTATGTAATGAGCTCCACGTCTATTGAGACAATTTGTTCCAACCACAGGTATCCTCTATGGGTGACTATTGTCAACTGCTTGACGTAGTTGTTTGCATCTTGGCCCCTCCTAAAGTGTGGGATGTCTAACTGGCCTAGAATCTCATTTTTGTCTAGTCTGGCTGCCCACTAGCTTGGTTGGTTAATTGGTTCACCAAAGGGTCTTATACCCACAGTTTCCAGGTAAAATATCTTTTCAAACTCTGGGAACTTTTCCATTTCGGTCACATCGTGGTCTGAGTACCACAATTTCTCCACATGGCCTAACATGTTTCCCGTAATACGCACCCCTTCCGGAATGTGCGGAAAGACTATGGTTGTGGCAGCCTACTTGCGCGATGACCTTGGTATTGGTTGTTTTCCCTTCTGATGTGGTGGATGACTCAAGGTTCCAACCTCCATTGTTCTCTCTTTTTCATACTCATATTATCGTCCAGTGACATCTTCCACTATGCCCTCTTGTGGCTATTTCGTCGTGGTTGTGTGTGACCTTTTTGGCACGATCGTTTCTTCCTAGTTCAAGACTGTCCCATTGACTGTCGGGGCTTCTTCAAGGTTTTCGTGGTTTGAATGCTTGCCTGTGTCCTTAGCCTGTTGGCCCTGTCCCCCTTCCATCATATCAATGTTTATGCCCACTAGTGTTGTCTGTTGGGTTTCCTCCACGATAGGTGTGGGGCTTCCTGGTGTCATATCGGGTGACGGGCTTTCATCCACGTTGACGACTTCTGGAGGCTGAGGTGGTTGTTGTTCGCTTCCCTGTGGTTGCGATGGTGCTCTGACATTGCTTTGATTTTATCTGCAGGTCTGGCTCGGATCTCCCAATTTGGGTGGTGCCATCACTACTACATATGACCAAATTTTCGATGGTTTTTTGTTGTTATTTCCACACATATCTGTCGCACTTTCCACGAAGGAAAAAAATATTTTTTGTGGAAATTTTTACGTCTCTATATCCACTCACTAAGATTATTCATGGAAACAAAGAAAAAATTAGGTCGCCACGTGTCATCATCCTAAATATTTTATGCTAAAAAAAAAATTTCACATCATCGTAATTGCGACAAACTATCGTCAGTAGATCGACGAACATACGTCAAAAAGATAGAATCCCATAGTGAATATTTAACTTCTTGCCACAAATTTTTGTTGCTATAGAGATGCAATTTTTTCGCAAGGAGTTACATATTCGTGGCAAGAAGAAGAGATGTACAACTTCTTGCGACGAACATTTGTTGCTATAGAGACGACGACGTGTGGCAATAGTGACGAAGTACTATGGCAGAGTAGAAAACCCACCAATGGCTTGCGACATAGATGCCATACTTGCGACGAACATATGTCGCTATAGCACCGACTTCTGTAGGTTTAAAAAAAAAATTGATAGTTTTCTAGTCTCAGAAAACAATGATATGCTACAGAAGCCTTACAATGATATGCTATATAAGTCCCCATATTCATGATACACAGAAGCCTTAGTACTGTACCTAATGAAGAATATGATTTATTGTTGATTCGTGCATAAATTTGATGTCTAGAACCAATCCCTTATCCTACTTCAAGGACAGATCCTTTCAAGGAGGGACGATAGTGGTTGATACGAGGCACTTACGGGCACATGATACAAAAAAATGTACCTACTAGTTGTCATATTACAACACATGAAAACTCCAATGTAATATCTATTGGTAATGTTGTGGGAGGTATCATTTCTAGTCTAAATTGACTAGCCAAGAGGGCACCTGGAGACTTCTATCTAGTATCGTTATGCTTCACAGGCTTCATCTTCTTGTTGCATCACCTTTGGTGAATTGATTCCTTCATCACATAGATTTTATATGCAACCTTTTTGGAAGATCTAAAACAAATATTTGACATGACATTTGATAGTCTAAACTGGAAGCATGGGGCATTAGTTATATAGCAGCATTATGGCATGATGCATAATTTACTTGGCATACATAGTCAAGATACATGAGGACTTGTCATTTGTGTTCTAGAGGAAGTTCCAACCTGCATCAATTCATGATGAAGACGTGGGAAGTATAAAATGTTCCATTCATGGAGTCCTATCTTGCCATGATGATAGAGTATAACCAACATCTCCACCATCTTTTTTTGGCTCTCCAAAATGATATTATCAACAAAATTGTGGTGCCCTAGATTGGATGGATGATAAACCCAGGATTTCCCTAAATTATGGAATATTCTTAGCAAACTAGAGGGTATATTGGAGGGTGAAATGATTAATTTATTTGTGGTAGCTTATGGTTGGATTGTTAGGCAAATTGTACAAGCAATGATACTCCTCCAACACCTGCACCAAAACAACAACCTAAGAGATGAATTTGGGGTTGCATTATGAACAAAGTTAAGGTAAGAAACAAATGAGGTCTGGACCATCATGTTTTATATAAACAAAACCTCCTTGGTATCTCTACTATCTCTGAGGCTTATGAGCAACATACACATCATTTTACATTCAGTTTTCCGAACTTTCTCTTTCTAGATTTTGATATTTTATTGATAGTTGGGAATGAATGTCACCTACAACATCACTGGTTCAGACCTAAGCACACTAAGAATAAACACTTTGAGAGTATATTTCGGTCTCTTCTTTGCCATTGTGTCTTTGGTACAGTCAAGGATTTTTTGAAGATTCAGGTTGTCACTTTGTACCTATTGACAACATGCAACAAATGAACTAATGTTGAAGTATGCAGGATTGTGCCATGGAAACAACAATATAACTTTGATGGAGCATTCAGACTAGGATGACAATTTCACTAAGTTTTCATTGGCAAGTTATGCAAGTTGTTAGGTTGTTGTCATGACTAATCAAACATTCATCTCTCTACCATATATGTATGCATGGAGACTTATTTTCCTCACCTCATCTTGAATGCTTCATTATTTATGGATTATTTATGGGCTTTATCCTTGGAACGCTAGGCCTCTCCAACTCAATTTATGAACAAAACATTGACTACAGTCATGAAGTTGTTTATAATTTCAAGGAGTCAATGTTTTGTTTTAAACCATATCGCATTACTTTGTAGCCGTGTAAGGGATACATACAGGGGATATGAATTTAGGAGGCATAATGCTTAGTGTATGAAGTATCCCTCGATGAAGTACATTGGGTTTTGAATTGACCTTCTGAGCTCCTTTACATAATACATATTTGAGGGCTCCTTGTTGAACAAGCATTAGATGTAGTGGCGTCATTTGGAGATTTATTATTGGTTGTTAGTGGGGGTTTTGGCCCACTTGGAGGGGCAAGAGTTGCATTGAAGATTTTTTTGAGGAAAGGAAAAAATCAAGGAAGATAAGTTAAGCATTACCCTTTGGCCCCTAAAAGGATAAAAATATACATGGGGAGATAAATTGTCCTAGAAACATGCAAGTAGATTTCTAGGTGCAATATTTCAACAGTTGATCAAAATATGTTTATGTGTTTATATATTATTGCACATCGACTAATAAAATTACTTATATCTCAAAAATATACTGATAGGTCACAACCTAGCGAGACACCAAATTGATGTATGAGACCCGCTTGTTTGTGGGACAATGAATAAACCCTCTATGAATCCCACAAACATAGGGGTCTCATACATTAATTTGATGCTAGTAATTTCCTAGAAAATATGAATATCTTAACAATAATCAAAATTTTATTTTTACATTTATATGTCTCCATAAGTTCTACATTGAGTTCTATACTTTAAAAAACACGTCAAAGCCCTTACCTTATCATTGTCCTTTCACCAGATCCATTGTCCAATACAACTTCATAAGAGTTGTCCACAAGATGCATTTCCATCACCAAGACCTGCATGAATCATAAAAGACAAATTATGTATATGAGTAAATAATATATAAGTAAATAAACAAGCATTTAGTTATGTAAAATACTCTAGAAAAAACTTAAGTGGTCGCATACCTTAATGAGATTCTCTTTATTTCGAGAATAGGTTATTCTCTATTGAGCAGGGCCAACCACATGAAGGTGGAAGCTCATATAGCACCTCTCCCCCCCCCCTCACATCGCTCTCAATTCCTCATACCCAATAAATGATTTTGTTTATATAGAAAACATATAGACATTCATGCATAACTAGGCTAGTCATAAAAACATATGAACATATAAACATTGAAACATAATGCAATAATTCATATAAACAATGTTACATACTAGCAACATCGATAAACATCCAAATACAAGTCATGAATTTATACATTTAGTTTTTCTTTCATTTATGTTTTTTTACATTCATAAAATTGACGATTGGGGTATCATAATCATCCTCTGACATTGTATTTCATGCACCATGTCCGTATATGGTTTGTGTTTCCATGTTCTCATGTACCATACTTCTGGTACGTCACTGAGAAGGGCGTGGAGGCAACTGTGCAGGGTCATGAACTGCAACAATGAAAATGATCATATCGATATGTTGAAATATAATTGAAATAACTATTTCATTATTTTGATTAACATCACAATATTTCTCTTTACCTATCTGTGTAGTTGTGGAAATTGGTGCGTTACTTTCTTGTCCACTTGGTTCCTCTCGTAGTTCACCCTCCTGAGCTACATGCTCTTCCATTTAAATAAGATAATATATAAGTATAAGTCAGGAAATAAATATCTACAATCACAGTAAATATTTCTAATTCTGAAGCATACATATCGGAATGGGTACTCTACTCCCCACTATCATTGGACATGTGCTCCCTAGTATGAAGTTGTATCTGTTGAATACCGCTAGATTCATTGTTGCGGTTGCACTGTTGCTTGAAAACAAACATAAGTACTTACTTAAGGGTGATATAATAAAATATGAATAGACTTTACAAGCATGCTACTGTGGTTTCCTTATTCATTTTATTTACCTGCATTTGCGTGGTTGGGGAGATTGGAGTCTACGCCAAGCTTCTCTGATATTCAATCACACTTTTTAAATCTTTCTTGAAACCGAGCTTTAGGTCCTCCTCGGTGGCAATAGTTTGGAACATATTTAATTGCAATGCATAACACAATTAAAATTACCAATAACAAAAACAGATATTTGTTCGCTATTGTTACATAAATATTCACCACAATTAATAATTTAATTCTTACGATTTAGGTTTTTAGTTTTCCATAGCCACCCTGGCCTAGTTTATGTTGCCTGTGCTTTTCCACTCTATCCTTGGTTTCTTTGGAGGTGTCACATAGCCTATATATGGAATTTTTGAAAAAAGTTAGATATCGAAATTGTTACTTAAAATAAGAAAGAAAAACATAAATGAGCATATTTCACTAAGAAGATGACATGTGTTGTACATTGCTTTCCAGTTTGTGGATGTCTTCCTTGTTTTTTAAACAAATTCTCATTTGCATCCTCTATCAGGGCCTTCCACTCTTTCTCTAGAACCATGGGAGGGTGCTCATGCTTGAGGTCTAATTGCAATTTCTCCCTATATTGGGCCCTGGTATATTTTAAATTCTCGTTGGCTAACTTTGTAACCACTTTCTTGTTGAACGTATTGTTGAACAAGTTTACCATGTGGCCTATTAATTCATATTTCTTTTCGCTATCTTGGGTATTCCACCGTGTGTGAATGGTGGGGCCAAATAGCGTCAATGATTTTTCATTCAAATTTCTATAGAAAACATTGTTTGTTGTAGAAACGTGTTATCCATTAATTTATAATAATATCAACAAATGTCCATTTCAAATTTCATGATAAAAATGAATCAATTAATTAACAAATACTTGCAATCTTCTGAATCTTGATCGAAACAAATGCGTCATCCACCAGAAAGGTGAGATCTAGTGATATAGTTCTTTTAATTCACGATGCTCTATGAAAAGCTTCATCTCCATCTACAGTACATTCATATCCGGAGTCATGTGGAGTCTCAGGCTCCGGCTCATCATGCTCTGACGTGTCATGCTGGTCAAAATCAATTCCCTCATCAATGGATTTGAGGGGAACCTCGGGAGGGTAAAAAATCATCATTTGTACTTTGTTTTGTTGACCTTTTTTGTTGCATTGGATCATCACTACTACCTATAGCAGTTGCAGGCTCAGCAGGTTCCCGGGGAATGGGGTTTAAAAAATCCTACAAACGGAAAAATTTACTTTATCAGATCATATAGAAAATATAAAACAAAAAAACAGATATGAAATTGTCATAGCTGATAAAAATATGTGAGGATGCCACTTACACCAACAAATTTTATTAGATTTTGTAGCTCTGCAATTCTTTCCCTGTCCTCCTGTGTTAGGGGTCTTTTGCTAAACAAAGCTAGATATTCTATGTTTTCCTTCTTCAAGGCCTTCAAGACAGTTTCTATTGGTTCAGTGGAATAAAATATTTCGTCCTCAAGCTCCTCATCGTCCAAATCGACTGTACTGGACTAAAAACATCAAACAATAAATGAAATTAAAATAATTTAACATAAAAAAAAATTAGACATTGTAATCAAATTTAGTTATTATTAAGTACTAACAGTTACCTGATGTTGTTGTGTGGTAGGTGACTTCCCACAGTCACCCTGCTCTGATCTACTACAAGTGGGTGACTTTCCATGCTCACCCTGCTCTGATCTACTATGAGTGGGTGACTTCCCATGGTGACCATGCCACAATACATTAATGAATAAAATTAATGAGATGAACTTTAACATTTGAGAAATTTAGTTATTGTAGTCATAAGTTGTTAGTATACTTAACATTAACCTACTGAGGCATAGCGGGTGCCTTTCCACGGTCACCCTGGACATATGTGGCATGTGATTTTCCATGGTCACCTTGGACAAATGTTGACACAATAAATTAATCAACAAAAGTTATGAAAGTAATTGTNGCAGTAATATCAGAAAATAAATAATGAAAAATGAAATATATGTTGTAAAAAATTGAAATATTGCAGCGATTAATTATAACAATGATTGATCAAAAGTTGAGTTGAATGGTATATAATATATTTATCCCCGTAGCCGCACCCCCTCCATCTATTCGATTTAAGTTGTAATCGATCAACAACTCTTCACCTGAAACTATTATTTTTGTTGCACATACAAATATACATTTTCCTTCGCGTCCCTCAAATATGAAATTTGGTTGCTTAGTTATTGCCATTGGTCATGTACTATTTATAAATCCCACAATGTTTATAGAATATTTTGTCCTTCCATCAATATACATAGTCACCCCTTCCATCAATATACATAGTCACCCCTTTATTTTGATTGTTATCTACAAGTTGTATATAATTTGCGGCAACACTGTATGATCAAAATCTGGACCAGGGGTCAAAATTTATCTCAAAAATCAAAGTTCTCGGAATTGCCTCAAAACGAACGGGTGCGTAGCCCTCGTCGTCACAAACCCAATGCAACTCATTTGGGTTCAAACAGACATCAGATGAGAGAGATATCATGATTTGTTCGAATCATCAAACAGGCAAAAAAAAATGGGTTGACTGTACAGTCTATATGGATGCTGACGTGGCAGAGGACATACGATGATGTGGCACATCCATACATTGAGGTGGAAGATGGTGATGTGGCATTCATTTATTAGCAGATTTGGGCAAATCACGATGTGACATGTGGCATCATTTTGGTAAATGGTGTGGTGCCACGTGGCCCAGTCATGAGTTGCCACGTGGCACCGTTGTAATTGGTTGTTAGTTCAAAATATTATGGAGTCCGTGGGGTTTGAACCTCAGACCTCCCCACGTCCATAAAAATCCTTTGCAAAGTTCGCCCTGCTAACACACCACGCATTGTTACTTGTTATATATATGGTTTAATATATATTAAAGTTTGATTTATTGTATGGTTGGCGCGGGGGTCCAGGCTGGGGCTTAGCCCTAGCCCCCAGTCACACACACTACCATATGACTCTACACATTGTGCGCGTGGGAATTCGGATTTTTCAAACGGTTAAGCCCGCGGTCATATTGTTTATCCATATGACCTTGCCACCATGCACGCGCGCAGAGTTTGGTTTGTTTTTAAAACGGTTGAGTTTATGCGCCCGCCACTTGTCACAACCACATTCATTTTGAAAATCTTAGCTCCTCTTTATTTGAATGCGCGGTCACATGGGCCACATGACCATGGCCTTGGCGGTTAGGGGCTAGGTGGGCCCATAACTGTCCTACAGTTTGTCTGTTTTTGTGGTTACGCGTGTGTGCTAGGTTTTAGCATGAATTTGAGCGTGTGTGCTAGGTTGGGCATACAGAGGTGCGTTTTGGCGAACCAGCGACAGCAAGCTTGAAGGAAGAAAATGGCAGGAGGCCTATCTTCTTCGTTTTTTGGCCAAATGAGGTGCCGAAAAAGCCCAGCTAGGGGTTTTTGGATGTTCTGAATCCATTGGAACTGTTTTCAAAGCCATTTGAAGACTTATTTTGAAGTTTTTTAACCATTGAAGTTTCAGAGAGCTCCATGGAGCTTAAAGCCCTCATTGATTGAGGTCATGCTCAGATGAGCCCATGTCTGTTTTCTGTGATTGAATAATCATTTTTGGCTAATTATTATGCTATGAACACTTTGGGATAGGTTTCAGATCCATTTGAGGACTTTTATAGGTGTTTTTTCCACAAAGAAGCTCAGGGAAGCTTAAGGCCACATGTAGAAGAGGTCATGCCCGGATGACCCATGATCTGTTTTCAGAGTTCTATTAGTCATTTTTGGGGTTTTTATGTATTCTGATCCCAATGGTACAGTCAATATTTCCATTGGAGTTGAGCAGTAGCATGTAAAATAATCTTTGACAAATTAATCCCAGAGAGCCAAGTCCATTAATGGAGGCTCAAGGAGATGTAGCCCAGAGAGGGGTGAACTCCTTTATCATCTTGTTATTGTTGTGAGTTTGATGGTTTATTTGCTGCAAGTTATGTTGCTGTGTATTTATTTAAAGTACATATTTAACCATTTAAAAGAACATTTCCTCACACATGAACATTTAAAAGAAGATGCATAAACTTGGCACATAATTTATCTTGCATATTTTGACACATGGAACAAGGTCCTGTAAAGTTTTATTTTAATGAAGTAGAGGGTGCTTGCATAGCGTAACAAGTCATCCCCCTATTCGCAGATCACTGTATCTTTGTATACTACGCGTATATCGGACCAACATCAACCAATGATTGTATTTGTATAATGGTTTGACATACTCCATCAATTCAGTTATAGTGCCATAGCTGACCTTTATGCCATCCATGGAAAATAACACCAATCCATGTAAGGACGAAGGAGCAATGTGATACATCCTCCCACTGATGAAGAAATATGTGTCCACTTCAGGTAGCTCCTTAGGTACCCATCATTGCACTAGATGTTTATACCTCAAGGGAAACTCAATGTCACCTATTCTCTCAGCATCATAATTACATGACCCTCCGTTGGCAATAAAAAATTGCATGTGTATACGAAATATTTTCCTTACCTTTTCAGTTCTAGTTGATATAGAATTGGTAGATCTAGTACAACACGTCTCACTTTCAACCTCTCTGAGTATATCTTGATCATCACTCGAGGAAGATAGATCCGATAGATACCTATTTGGTGGTACCTACACTCGTTAAAACAAGAAGATAAGTTATGGTGCGAATATAAGTTTGTGGTACCAACACTCGAAAAAATGAGAAGATAAGTTAGTGAGCAAATATTCAGGGAACCCATGTTTTTCTTGGAGAATATACTTGATTCTATTGTATATAAGAATCTTATTGGGGTCCTTGTTTACTTGATTAATATATATCATACTTGGCATCCCATTATTCTTATCTTGGTATTCTTTGGGGTGTGAGTCTTCTCTTTTATAGAATGGCCTAGATTGTAAGATTTGTGAAAACCATGGAAGAATTTAAGATGAAAAAGGTTATTGGTGACCCTCAAAGGCACCCAATCATTGAACTTCCTCTTTTAAGAAAGGTTGAATGACAAATCTTACAATCTAGGCCATTCTTGAATCCAAAATCAATTCCATACTTAGCACCATCATAACTTGTGTTATACCTTCATTTACTTCTTATTTTCTTTCAGACTATGGATATGTCAAAACATGCTCTTGAAGAACTTTAAGAGTTCAACAAGCTTTTCCTAATTCTTGACACATTGTTGAATACTTCCCTAATTGGCGTGTTATAATAAGGTAGATTTTATGAAATTGGCTTCTTCATAACTTGAGGGTCTTCACTCTTCTTACGACATCCATTTGTACCTCTCATTTTCATACACCTTTGTATAATTAAATGAATGAGAGGTGTATGAAATTTGTTAGGATAGAAAGAGGCATTAAAGTCCCAACATTTGTTTTGGGAATTGATGTAGATAGGGTGATGAAGGAAATGCAGCCTTAGCAAGGATATTTAGGTTCTATGATACTAAAAAGGCTTAGTGGATGACACTTTTCTTGATGATACTAAAAAGGCTTAGTGGATACTCAACAAGATAGATGCTTTAGAATTAATGAATGGTTGGAGGACACTCAACAAGATAAATTATTTAGAATTAATGAATGGTATCCCAAGGGTGCTAAGGCCTCATTTAAAGATGGGTCAAGTGACAAGGTTCAATGACAAGGCAAGATAGAAGTTATATGACAAAGTAAAAGTGTTCTTGCAACAAGTATAAGTGCCAATACAACTTGAAGGAAAGGACAAACTCTTATATGAAACAATAGATGCTTGCACTATTCAATATAGGTACATTAACAATGGTGCATGAGAAACAAGCATATAACAACAAAGACAATGGTATCTTTCAAGTAAAAAGACTATCAATATGTAAATGATTTCCAGTAATAAAGTATCACTAATGATTGGCCAGGAATGTAATTCAAATGCTACTTCTCCAAGGTGTAATCAAGAGAACATAATGGCACTTCATTCAATGTAATTTCCAACTCATGGATGCATGAAATATGACTGTGCAAAGAGTTATTTCCAGCATATAAATGACTGTCCAATCAATCTTGTATTGTTACCACTTCAATGTATAATTAAGACAAGTCAGAGATCAAGCTTGTGTGTAATTCCTAGCAACAATATATATGTAAACAATGATTGTTCAAGATGTAATTTCCAGCAAGAGAGGAATGTAAATGATTGTCCAAACATGTATTGCTTTCTATAGTATGACTGTCAAAGTATGTCTTAATTTGAGACAAGTCAAATCTAAAGATTATGTGTAAATCCCAACAACAATATGTTTGTAAACAATGGTTGTCCTTCAATGTAATTTTCAGCAACAAGAAGCATACAAATGATTGTCACACTTATCTCTTTATAGCCAACTAAGATTGCATTTCTAGTGGATGATACTAAAAAGGCTTAGTGGATGATATTTACGAAAAAGGCCTGGTGGATGACACTTTTCTTGATGAATACTTGTTTGTCATGTCCTTGCAAACCTTGTGGTTTGTTGATACTGGCGTTTACCTCATCTTTAGCAAGTTTTCATAGCACTTCTCTCATAATGAACACTACAAAAACACAAGGAAAATTGCACCATACAACTAGATTTAGGGTCATGTATTCAAAATGGGACTTGATCATGTACTTCGTTGATGCCTAAGAGAATAGTATCTATGATGTTCTTGGGGCATGGCATAATGAACATAATGGATTACATTATGCATCCAAAAGAAAAACTCTCAAAGTTCTACAAGCATGATACTGTTGGTCGACCCTTCATAAGGATGCTAGAGAATACATTAGCATATGTGATGAATGTCAAAGAATAAGCGGCCACATAGGTTGATGAAATGCCTCTACAACCCCAAATTTCATTAGAGTCATGTTTGGGAAAGGGTATGAGAAGGCCCATAACTACCCCCCAATTGGAGGTTTTTCACACCCCTATCTAAAAAAAAGACAATTTCCTAATATGATGACAAGGAGTTCCATGTTCCAAATTTTGAGCCAAAAAATAATGTTTGGGGGCATTCCCATGTGATGAGTTGTAACACCATTCCATGATAGTGACACATAAAATATTAGTATTAGTAGAGGGACCTATTCCATGGCTAGTGAGATCATTTGAGCACTAGGAGTTGTAAGTTGGGGGTTGTGAATGATAAGGAATGGATGAAGATCATATGGTGTTTTGTGTATGACTTCTTGATTACATTCTTTTTGTATGAATATTTTTTATTCTGTATGAATTGGTTTTGTAGGCTACATAGACATTTTTCATTACAAAAATGATATATATATCAGGGTTTATTAGTGGTTCAATCTTAGTACATTTGAGAACCCACACATGATAGATACACATGCATGCCCTCGCATATTTTTCGCATATTTTGGGCATAAATTTGCCTCTTGGCTACAATTCGAACTAGCTTGAACAACAAGGAAAATTGAAACTACAATACTAAATATGTACTCTATCAACTATGATTCTATTTATACTTGAAAATATTCCTATCTAGCCCATCTAATCAATCCCTTGGTTGGTGGGAGTTGTTCCTTAATTACCTAATTTCTTGCATGTTGTTCAAGGAACTATTTCCCTCCTTTGTCAATTCAAATCCTCAATATTAGTAAGATCTTGAATCACTTAGGGTATTTATGACTTCCTTTAAGTGCTAGCAGCTTTGAATGTTGTGAAGGGACAATATCCCTTAAAATTGTCAACCATTAAAAAAATTGGTCTATGCCAAAGAATGAAGGAGATAAACTTGCCATGTGGGTCAAATTTTTTCACCATAGTTGCACTATTTATTTCTTGTGAACCATATATACTTAAAGATTCAAATCACACAAAACCATAAAAATGCTTAATATCAAGCATATATCACATTCATATTTAGATTATGTAATATCACATTTTATTATATAAGAATGAGTCATATTATCTACATCGGTCATCAAAAGTGATAATATTTTCCATGAAGGTCTTGGCTTATGAGGAAAATGGTATCAAATTTGGACACAATGTGGGCCATGGAAAGTGACAAATTGAAGGCCCATCACTACCCCCAAATTGGAGTTTTTTCACACCCCTATCTAAAAAAAAGAATGGGGCGGTGAAATGGAACAAGTGTAACAGACACTTGAGTAGCAAGCCCTCTGCATTCTTATTGATTCTTATGGGAAATAGAAACCCCACAAGCTTAATTTTATGATTGAAAATCCAACCCTGCCATTCCAAAGGTACAAAGAGTATGGTCCTTTCCTCAAGGAACCCCTGCGCCTAAAGAACCTAAGTGACAATTCAAAGGAGAATCTACATTGCCAATATATCATGCATTTTTTTCGTAGGAGCCATAATACATAAACTTAGTTGAAAATATCCGTTAGATAATCAAATTTTATAGGCACCCCATGAGAGGAGTTTTGTCCACATATGGAGCCACTAGCATTTTTATTCCCTAAAATTGCATGTCAACCTTTTTAGGGATTTTCATATGCAAATATTGGAAATTCAACAACTCACCATTGTATTATCCCTACGTCACCCTCAAGCTCTCCCTCCCGGTGCCCTTTGTGAGTTGTGTCTCCATCCTAACCCTTCCCCTAAGATCTCTCTCCTAGCCAGTTCCCTCTCTGATCTTTCTCTCTCCTTTGTAACAGTTCTCGTGAGATCTCTCTCCCAATGCCCTTCCTTCTCTATCTCCTTCCTTCTCCAACGTTCTCTCCAACTCATGAGTCGTAGCATGCTCTAGTCTCCTCACACTTGAAAGAAATTAAGTTTTCTTGGACTGGTTTGATCAGCTCTCACTCGCATCGATGAAATGGAGAAATTTATATCTCCCAATGCCCTTCCTTCTCTATCTCCTTCCCTCTCCAGTGTTCCCTCCAACTCATGAGTTGCGGTGTGTCCTAGTTTCCTCGTGCTTGAAAGAAATGAAGTTTCCTTGGACTGGTTTGATCGGCTCTCACTCGCATCAATGAAATGGAGAAATTTATATCTCCCAATTCCCTTCCTTCTCTATCTCCTTCCTTCTCCAGTGTTCCCTCCAACTCACGAGTCGCAATGTGCCCTAGTCTCCTCGTGCTTGAAAGAAATGAAGTTTCCTTGGACTGGTTTGATCGGCTCTCACTCACATCAATGAAATGGAGAAATGTATATTGACATGATATGGAAACCATGTATATTAACTATATCTTCTCCTTTTCATTATTTTCATGCTGTAAAATATCCCTCCTAATTTTGAATCTATCACCTATCAAGAGGTGGAAGACCATGTCACACTTAATGGGGTATGAATTTTTTGTGACTTAACAACCATTATTCAATTCCTTATTCAAACATTCCCCTTAGAGGTGTGCTAGTCCAAAAGGGGAAAATGATACACTTAGGGTAATTGCATCCTAGTGGAGACAATAAAAATGCCCAAAATTTCATCGATCTAGCAAGGCCCCATTGACAACCTAGAGAATAGTAATTATCCATTCTAGATATAAGCGTACATATACATGTATTTTTCAATTTGAACTTAGTTGAATATGGAGTAGATGTGTAATGTAACATAACATTGAATTCAATGTACATCGATAAATAAATAAATAAAAAACATGTGAAGTTGGGCCTGATTCACATTATAAACTAGCTTAGATGCATATTAACCTAGAATCTATAAATCATTCAGAGGGATCAAATAATTTTAGATGAAAACCTCTTTTAGAGTGAAAAAACCTGGGTAAAGTTTTGTATGTCAGGGGATTTGATCCCTCTTGACACTTGATAAATCCTAGGATATAAAGATAAATATAGGTTGGTTAACAATAACAACACAATTGTGATAGATAATAACTAAGTTAGTTATCGTTTAATATTTTGTTCTTAGGATATTTATCCAAACCAACAACGATGACATTATTGAAATAATATATCCTAGATAACAAAAGAATACATTATTCCAACACTTGATCCTATATAACAACAAAGACATTGTTGCAATGATCAATTCTAGTGAACATTGACACTATCGCAATAGTTTATCCTAGAGAGAAAAATGATAAACTAAATTTACTTTGCTTAGGTGGACAAGGTCATGGTCCCAAGTCTTACTCAAGCAAGTTCTAGGTCCCAAACTTTGTTTATATAGGTAATTCTTAATGTGAAACATGTCTATTATATAATGAGTAACCACCATTGGATCTTTGGCCAACATATATAAATTTCATAAACATCGACGGTGCCAAAATCCATAGAAGGTCTATATTCCTTTGTGGAGTAAGGATCATCCTCATAGCAATGTCATGGACAAACTAATGCCACTAATGTATTCCTTATTCATTGATGAATTTTCATGAGCACTGCAAACAATTAAGTGCATGGAATATATTCATGTTCATCATATTATAAGTTTATATGTGTTGCATTCACATGGAAAATCCAAGACCTAAAATGTAGATGGAATCTTGATTTAAAAGTAGGACAATGAATAATTATATAACATAAATCTTGAATGAATGGTTTATTCATCAAGAATTAGAATATAGGTTCTTGATTGTTTTTATTAGGCTTAGATGATTTATTCCTAAAAATCTAAAGACGGAATACTCACTTATACACCGCAATCAATGGTTGTGTTAAGGAATGGTTTGGTACCAATTTGCATTCAAACAATGAAGATCCTTATTAGCAATGGCATAGGATTTTAAGTGGTCTAGATGCATTCTACAAATTATTACAATAATAATATGGTATCTACAAAAACCACAAAGATGAATATGAAGAACTAATTTTGTAGAAATTGTAGGAAATTTGCAAGAAGAAATATATTTCCTTGCAAGAATCTCATGATCGATTTCCTAAACAATCAAATGCCTTACAAATATTGTTTCTATATTGTGAACACAAATGGAATATTGAATGATCATCTATCGAACATATTCCACTTATTGTCCACCCAGTTACAGACCATTCACTTATGTGGGTATAATATGAATCTTTGAGTCTTGAAACCCTCCCATACCATCAAGGCATGCATCCAGTGAAACCATGTCAAATTTCAATGAATACAGGAAAAATTTGAGAAAATTTCAACATTGGCCTCATTAACTAGTCACTTTGCGGGGTCGAAGAGAATAAACACTTATTCTAGTAATCAACATTGGTCATGTACCTATATCTAATTGGTCTTCTCTTTGGTCACCTTTTTCTTCTAAGTTCTCACACGACCATGTCTTCTTTGACCCCTTTTCATGACCTAACCTTGATAAATATAATAGTAACAATAACTAATATTTATGTTTGAATGTATAGTCTTATTTTATAAGTTTTTATTGTTATATTTTATATAATTAATTAAAGATAATTATACACACAATTAGAGTTGAAGTTGAATAAATGGCATTGTACATTTTGTGTATGTTGGATTATTCATTTAAACACATCATTTATTTCCTCCTTAGAGGTCACAAGTTCAAATCTGGAAGTGGGTAGGGTATGTACACATACATAGACTTATAATCATTCAACTCATTGTGTGGTCCTTTATTCCACAAACAAGGGAGTATCATACATCAATTTGGTGACTTTGAATTATAAGGTGTAGGTATGACATTGATTAAATATTAATTGTACAACTCAAACACTAGTTAAAAGTACACGATGAAAACATCAATATTTAATGAGACATGTCAAATGTCATCATGAAGCTCATGGGCCACCAAGTTTCAATGAACATCAGACTGACACTTCCATGAATACACTACTACATATGGGCAAATTCAACATTAAAAATCCTAATTTGAATGAACAAAATGTTTAATAACATTAATAAACTATACCAATAAAACTCAATTACTTATAGGTAAGAAACACTACTAATTCATATCACAAAGTTGTTATATAGTCATATGTGTTTCTCCCTTGCCCAAGGTGTGTCATTTCAAACTTCTACTTAAGGATTGACTTCACTTGGTTTAAAAGATTAAGGTCACTACCAGTAAGTATAAGGTCATAAACTTAAAGAAGAAGGATTATGATATGGTCACCAACTTTCTTGGTAGAGGCATTTAAATTATAATTTCATGTAAAAAATTATAATAATCCCAACTATGGAAAAATCGTACGATTATGCGCAACTATGGAATAATCCCACATAGATGAGTGTAGAACCAAGGTACCCCATTTTTGAAATTTTTGGTTGTACAAAATATACATGTGGTTGTTTGTGTAGGTAGATAGGATATCAATAGAGTGGAGACAGAAAGGCCAACAAGGTCCTCTAGGAGAATCTACAGAGAGCACTAGGGGTGACAAGGTGCATACACTGTTATATTAAACTTCTTTGATTTCTCCTTCTTTGAAGCCATACTTCATTGTCCAATTATTCAATACACAACACAAAGACACTTTTTATAGATTCCTTTGTTAATTTGGTACCACTTACTATCTACCAAATAAGTCCACAAGCCATACTTCATTGTCCAATTATTCAATACACAACACAAAGGCACTTTTTATATATTCCTTTGTTAATTTGGCCAAAAATGGGGTGGTATGTGATCAAGTGTTCTAAATCTAATCCTAAGCCACTTACTATCAATAGAGTGGAGACAGAAAGGCCTACGAGGTCCTCTAGGAGAATCTACACAGAGCACCAAGGGTGACAACATGCATACATTGTTATATTAAACTTCTTTGGTTTCTCCTCCTGGAGGTTGTCTAATTCAGTCCATACCTTGGTTCCAAGCATTCTCATCTACCAAATTTCAGTCCACACTATATTATAAGTGGGTTCAAGTAATACATGATTAGGTGCAGTCGCGCAGAGCTCCTCTTGGTTTCAATAATGGTTCATTCTCTACTAAACAGGGGAAACCACGTGAAGTTTGAAGATCTAATTATCCCCTCACCCCCCTCACATCACTCTCAATTTCCCCATACCTAATTTGAAATTATAAAGAACATGTAACATACTCGATTATACAAAATAAAAACATATAAAAGATATAAACACATACCTCTTATTTTCAAAAATTAAATATTATTCATCTTCTTCTTCATTTGGCTCAACATCTGTATCAGGATCTAGTTCAGAATCGATATTGGTGAAAGGCTCATTCATATCAACATCATCATCAACGTGATTTTCTCTAATATAGTAATCGATATCGTCAATGAGATCTTCGTCTGCTACATTTGGATGATCAACTTCTTCAATGTATTCGCCTAGCACATCGACTATAGCCATCTGCTCCTGATCTACATAATCATGATCTTCTTCCTCATTACTATCTTCATCCTCAAATACATGATTATACTTTATTGGTCTTCCTCTTGGATCATATATAACAATGTATGACCAACCTGCTTTACCAAGTACCTCTAAGTAAAATACTTTTCACATTGACTTGGAAGAACATAAGGCTTTGTACCCAATTCAAATTCCCTTGTATTAACCATGGTAAATCCATTATCATGCTCAATAACAGTTCTTTCAAGATCACGTTCATGCATCTATAGCCTGTACCATTTCACCTCAAACAAAATTATTTTAAAGGAATTGAAATCACACTCAATTATATCCTCCAAATTCCCATAGTACANCCACAATATGAGGTTTTCATCTTATCATCCAACATTTTGATACGAAATTTATGACCATTACACCACATAGCCTTGTGATGTTTCAACTGCAACATGGACAACAAGTTAAAAATACATTGCCAATTAATAAACGTCATATAGGACTTAGTAAATATATATTTCAAAAATTAAACAAACCAAATACAATGAAAAATTGGGAAATAACTAGGAAAATGTGGGTAAACAATTTATTTGTCTGTTTATCTTTTAAACCAAAGGCTAAATCAACTTCCCTTGACGTAAGATCGGGAAATCGATCTCGATGACGATGCATTGCTTTAATCATCTTACTCACCCTTTCCCATGATAATCTATTGAAGTATTCTTCACAATATTCTATCCAATGCTCCATCCAATCAAGGTTGTTTGCAATGTATAAATGTAAAGCATCCCACTCTCGAGCAACTATATGATAAAATAGCAATTTAATATCATTAATTAGCTATTGTTAATAAAGGCATAATTTAATATAGTTCAATATGCAAGAAAAAAAAATATAAAAAATCAGTATGATAAAATAAAATTCGAAAAATAAATGTGTAATATATTAAATCTACATCAACATCTAATAATTACCTTTCACGGTCCTCATTTTACCTTTCCCCAATAGGACTTCCCCTTCAAATTTGTTGATAGAGTCGAGATGCCAAATGTGAGGCACATTCATATTTTCTGCTAATTTAGGTAGATATTGACTAATATACACCATGCATTGATATACCATATATCCCTCAACCATAGAACCCTCAGGACGCGCTCTTTGTCTAACAAAATCCTTCAATGACTTCAACTACCTCTCCACCATCCACATTGACCTTGTGTGTATTGGTCCACATAATTCAATCTCCTCAACTTAGTGTATGAGGTAGTGTTCTTGTGGATTGAAAAATGTTGGAGGTGGATACTATTGCATTTGACACATTAGTCGGGGAATTTCTCTCTTTCAATACCTTATATCTTGTTTATGGATTTCTTTTGATGAAAGCCACCTACAAATAATGCAATAAAAGAATATCAAGGCATATATAAATTTGCAGATAAAACATAATATGTCAATAAGTTTCGCTACAAATCACATAAGAAGTACATTTTTCACATAAAACATTACTTACCTCGTGTATTTTCCAAGTACATAAATAATTTGTTTAATGTTGTTGTCAAAGTTGTCTGGGAGAGATAAAGGTAGAACATGCTGTAACAAAAAACAAATAATAATTATTTGTTTCCAAAAATGTGTACCAATAAGGAAATATATTATAACCTACTAATTACCTTAATGAATGTATGCCATTCATGTGTTTTAACCCCACTAAAATCACCTTTTTTCGTTAAGATATTTTGTATGTTCGACGAAAACCCCATCGGAAACCTAATTTTTCGAATGACCTCTTTCATAGTATTGCTCTGTTGCTCTATCAATAACCAAGGAAGACTAGTATTTTGTTCACGACCATCACCATTAGAATTAATAATAACACTTTGCAATGCGTGATTATCTTCCTCGATGTCACTACAAATCTTTCCAATTCTCTCTTTGTCAGTCCTTCCATCTAATATTCACCATAACAATTTTGTTTTGTTCTTCTCGATATGTGTTGTATCAAACAGATGAACTATTTGTAGGTGCTCATACTATGGCAACCTACTGAATTGCATCAGGTAACTTTTCATTCCTCGTGGAAGTCTATTTGTGCCTTAACGACATTCACAAAACATCAACAAAATGAAATTAACACTAATTAATCAATATAGCTACATACCACACTAAACATAATTCATTAAAAAAAAACAAATATTTATATAATATATCATACATAAATAATTTGCATACCTTGACGATTTCTAATATATTCCAACTTCTATAGGTGAGGTGTCATTCTTCGTGGTTTTTTTCCATTCTCTTCTTTACCATTGAATTTTTCTTTGTTTGTAGTTCGATAACTATGGTTCTTCGACAGAAAGTGCCTATACTCATCAAACACTTCCTTTCCTAAACTCCTTGAACGATGATATTTTATCATGGGACCAAAAATTGGGCATGCAAATTTACCCTTTGTTTGAAGACCTACAAGATATATGAATTAATGTAGCGAATCAGAGTTATAATTTAAAATAATGCATGATATTTTCAATAAATATATATAATATTAAATCTCAAAAGAAAGTAACAATATAC
>SNQJ01S0038991.1:97047-108315 GCA_010110895.2 Picea sitchensis | reverse complement strand
TTAACTAAACATTTTATGAATTACAAATGTACTCTATAGTAATGTTGTTCTTAATCTTTGTTCTGCTTTTGTGTATTTGCTTGAGCGTTTATACAGCTACGGCGGTAAGGAACTAGCCCCTTACTCCTAGCGTGTATTTGCTTGAGCGTTTATACAGCTACGGCGGTAAGGAATTAGCGTTTATAGAGCGTGAGGTTAGTGAAAAAGCGTCAGAGCCAAAGAGGAGGCCGAGAGGTGAAAAGGCGACTGCAAATCGCAGTAACAGTAAAGCTAGAGAGCAAGCTGCATATCGCAGAAAATCAAGTCAAGTTTCGAGGGTTTCAAAGCCGCCGTTGTTAACTCGAGAGCCGCCAAGAGCCCCGATTAGCTAAGGGCAAAGAAATTTGCAGACGTTCGGTGAGAGCCGCCACAGCCGCCGCCTTTGGCTGGAATAGCGAGAGCAGCCACCTTCCAAACCCTAGCGGTTCCCGAGAGTTTCGGTAAAGAAATTTCCAGGAAATAAAATATGAAAAGTATATAGTGAAGGACATGGCATATTTTGTCATTAATACCTTGAGTATTTCCATAAAGAACGCGCGAAGGGATAGGCCTTGAAATTCGGTACGGAATATGCTTCGAAATTTGCATAAGTGCTCTTATATGTAAATTTCATATGTTTTGAAAAAACATATATGTCATAAATATTTTATGGTAAAATTTTTGAGAATAGAGATGTTTTTTATTTTTATTTTCAAAAATAGAAAAACTTATATTAGAAAATATAAATATTTTGATATTGTTAAACTAGGAGAAACAAACTAACCAGGAGTGATAGGGTTTTCGCAACAACTATGCTTGGAGGTAGGGATTAGTGAGGCCCCTAGGGTTTTCCAATTGACTTCAGTACGTTTTCTCATGTCCCCCATACTGTTCAGCCTTGACAACATGGAGTTTTTTTCGCTTAGTAGTCCACTTCTGCCACCGTGGAGTGTCTTTATTGGATGATGGATCGTAATTTGTCGCTACAGCATATCTAGACATCGTGGCGAAGTTTTAGGGTTGATGGCCAAAAATATAGATCTCTCTTGGGATGACGAGGATGATTTGTGGGAAGAAGATGGCCTCTTCCTCGCTAACGAGACATACAAACTCATGTATGATTGCCAATGACAAGTGGTGGCACCTCCGCTGATTATTCCCTCGACTGCAGTGAAGGCTACTCCTTCATCCCGTCACCACACTCATGTTGACGTCAGTGCCTTTACTCCAGCTTTAAACTCCCTCCCTAATGTTTGACAGGTGCCTCCCATACCTAGCAGTTCTCGCCCACCTGGCAAACTTCATGTGCCTGTCACGAGCTCTACTGTTGTCCATCACCATAATGTTAACCCCAGTGCAGACTCCTCCATTTTTCTTCCCGCTCTTGATCCTTTACCATGCTTTGCTTACCCTCTGCCGATTTCTGCTACCCAAAAGTCTCGCCTACACAGTAAAGGCACAAGACATAATAGATCTACTGGTGTTTCTGCACGACTTAATAGAAGAAAAAATGTTGGAAGGTCCGTGAAGATAAGCCTAGTTGTATTCTCGGTCGAGATATTACTATGGACAGAGTGATAGGACTCTTGGAGAAAGTGCTTGTGGGTAAGTTGTTTTATGCCAGGATGAATATACGACAATTGTCCCAGTGAATTTTAAACCACTGGAAACCCATTCTTGGATACTTCCCTAGATTCAGTTTACTATCCAACCACTAGATGGTTTTCCACTTTCTTTATGAAAGTGATCTTTTATGCATTTTGGGTTCGCCATGGATTTTCGGTAAAGCTATCTTAATGTTGAAAAGTTGGTTCCCAGGATTCAACCCCGTCCTGGAAAACTTCTCAAAACAAATCTTTTGGATGCTTCTTCCAGATTTTCCAATTGAGTTATGGTCCATCCAGATATTTGAGGCAATTGCAAACTCTGTTGGTAAGTTTATTTACTTTGATGAATTGTCGCTCTGTATGCACAACAGGAGGTTAGTTTGGATCCTAGTCGAACTAGACCTAGACAGAGGACTGTCTGAAGCTATAGACATCACCATCGGGGATACCCATATCCTGCAAGCTAATGACTTTTGGAAGGATCCTTTCCGATGCCATTACTACTGGAAAATGGGCCATCTTAAGTCTAAATGCCTAGCTTCCAGGATGCACTCACAGAGCCTCGAGCCTTTTGCAATAGATTTTGAATCAATTGAAGTTTTAGGATCGGGCCCTTTCGACAGAGGCTCTTTTCTAGGTAAGATGCACTTTTTCCCCCTCCTTTTTCAACAAACTTTCTTCGGTTGAGATTGACTACCTGAAATGTAATGAAAAGTGGGTACTTGATATATTTGGTGATTTCTGGGATCTACTCATGAAAAAATTTGATAATTCGATCTTTAATCTTGATCTGCGACCCATTGGATTAGACCAATATAGTCCTGGAGATAAACAGACATCCCCCCCTCCTGATGATGATCCTATGGATGTCGTGACTCACTTTATTATGGACCCTGAGGCGGTCCAGACTAAGGACAATTACCATTTTTTGGATGGCACTCCTAGATCTCTCTCCTACCCTATCTCTGGTGAACTTCACACTAAGGATAAAGATGTTGATAACTTAACCCTTGTTGACCCTATTGATAAACCTCCCATCCATTTTCCTATATCTGTGGAATCCCTATCTCCCAAACCCTTACCATTTTCTAACCTCTCTACACTTCTTCCATCTGCCTCGCTTCAATCTAACGTCACCATCTGAAAAAAATCCAGATCCCGACTTCCTAAAGCTCCCCCAGGAGCTACGAAGGGAGGTTTAGCTTCCTTTGGTGATTTATCCCCCACTTTCCTAGACCTTGATTGTCCTCAGCCCTCGACCCTTCCTGTTTCCTTGGAATCTAATCATGTTTTCACCTCCACTTCGGCCCTTAGAGAAAGCCAGTCATCCTCCCTGGTTCCCTTATGATCATCCTTTCCCTCAATATTCATGGGTTTGGGGGACCCCATAAACTTGCCTCCCTCAAAGCATTTTTTACACAGATTAACCCTGACTTAATTTTTCTCCAAGAAACCTTAGTAAACAGTGACAAGGCGAAAACACTTTTCCTCCAATGTGTTCCTACTTGGAATGTTGTGGCTCTGGATCCATGTGGACATTCTGGTGGTTTGCTGAGTGGTTGGAACCCATCGAATACTGAGCTCTATTCTTTTGATACCCTTGCAAGTATATATCTGGAAGGAAGGTTTAGGCATTCAATGGTTAAAGTTAAATTGCTCAATTGTTATGCTCCTTATAAGGATAGGGAACTTTTTTGGCTCCCTATTATTCAATCTGGTTTATTGAATGAATAAGGTATTATAGTGGATGGAGATCTCAATTTTACCCTTTCTATGTCGGAAGTATGGGGGACATCAACCAGAATTGATCCTCTCTCAGACTTCTTCACAAGCCTCATTCATTCCTCTAGTTTAGTGGATGTCCAACCAACTAAAATATAACCTACTTGGTGAAATGGTAGAGCAGGTTCCACTGGTATAGAGAAAAGACTAGATCGCTTCCTCCTTGACGATTCTCTACTTATCAGCAATAACAAGATTAGATCTTGGGTTATCAACTCTACCATCTCGGACCATAATCCGATCTGCCTCCAACTGGGCTCCTTCTCCCAGAAATCTCCTCCCCCTTTTAAATTCAATTCTACATGGATCAAGGATCAGGATTTTTCTTCTCTTTTTAAGCAAACAAAAATCTCTATGAATCACTGGTCAGACACCTCCACTATCCAACTTCTTTGTTCAAAATTAAAGAACATAAAGAAAGCAGTGATCCTATGGAAGAGAGATAAGAAAACACAGTTACAATCTGTTCTACTCCAAATTGAATCAAAGATGGCAGAAATATTTGATAAGTGTCCGACACAAATTTTTGATCAATTTGATCTGGACATTCTTAAGGTTTTGAAGTAGGAAAAACATAATATACTCGTTTTTTAAGAAGATACTCGGCGACTCAGAAGTAGAGATATTTGGCTCAACAGTGGAGATAAGAATACTAAAATTTTCCATAAATATGCCACTTTGAGGAGATCACAAAATACAATTTGGGATATTGAAGATGAAACATGTGTCCTACATTCATCTGAGTATGAAATAAAAAAGATTGCATTGAAGCACTTCAAAAACCAATACAGATCCATTGAGGTAGAAGATACCCGCAACCAGATCAAGGTACTTGAACATTTGCCAAAATTCTTCAATGAATCATATTGTGATGAGATCGGAAAAGAAGTTATGATTAAAGAAGTTAAGGAAATTGTTTTCAATATGCCTAAAGACAAAAGCCTAGACCCCGATGGTTGGACGCAATAACTTTTTCAGTCTTTTGTTGAGATCTTGGGGGAGGATCTTCACAAGGCCATTGAATAATTTAGAGTCTATGATGTCTTAATTCTTGGGGGAGGGAATTATAAAGACTGGATGGAATTCAAATCAATTTTATCTATCTTTTGTACATCATCAGGTATGGAGGTAAACTGTCAAAAATCAATTTTTCTTGCACAAAACATTGATCCCAATCTTAAACAAAGAATACTCTCAGATTTCAACATCCATTTCATAAAACTTGAGGAAGGTATGAAATATTTAGGGTTTTATTTAAAACCAAATGGATACAGATTAATGGATTGGAATTGATTGATTAAGAAGATTGTAAAGAGAATTATCAATTGGACTTATAGGTGGCTCTCTTTAGGTGGAACATTGGTATTAGTGAAATTTGTTCTTCAAAGTATTCATGTGTATTGGCTCAATTTAGCGAAGGTTCTTGCCTCTACATTGTCCAAAATACAAAAACTTATGGAAAATGTTTTATGGAGAGGAGCTAACAAAGTTATAGGATTTCATTTATCCAAATGGAAAAAAAATTCAATACCTAAAGAATATGGCGGATGGGGTATAAGAAACATTTCCTGGTTTGCCAAATCATTAATTGCTAAATTTTGTTGGAGAGGACATTTTGGTAATAGCCTGTGGAGTCAAATCCTTAAAGGTAAATATTTAAAAGGAGTCGACTTGACCTCCTGGCTACGAAAAGAAAATTGTAATTTCTCTAATGCCTCTACAATTTGGAAAAAATTTATGAGCTCTTTTCATATCATTAAACAATGGTTGGCTTGGCGAATAGGGAGTGGAAATCAAGTTATAATTGGAAAGGATCATTTCATTGGAGATAATTCTTCATATAAACTTTCAACATCCTTAACTCAACACCTCAATAATTAGTGTATCTATTCCATTGCTCAAGCAGCCTTACCAAACACACTTAGCACTTCACAAAGATGTTTAAATGACAACCAACTTGGTTTATTAGGAAAACTGTCAGATGAATGGAACAGTTACATTGCAAATTTGAAAAACAACAGAGTTACACTTAATAATTCAAATGAAAAAATTGTTTGGTCATGAAACAGGGCTTTAGGATCAATTACTGCAGACCTAACATATCAATGCATTGCTAATAATTCACATAATGGAGTTTCTATATGGTGGTATAAGTCTATATGGATAGTTAATATACCAAGGAATATTATTTGTTTCATGTGGTTGTGCTTGAAGGACTGTATCATCACTGGTGCAAATTTTAGGAAAATGGGAAGCATTGGACCTTCTGTTTGTAGTCTCTGTCTCAAGGATGATGAGACAACATCCCATATGCTCATTCATTTTGAATCCACTCAATACATTTGGAAATAAATATTAAACTCCCTCAATTTTATAGATTCCTGGATGTATTCCACTCTGAAAGGAAATTTACCACATTGGTTTACAAAATATCTAAGGATGAGATATGTACCTTTTCTGGTTAGTTGAAGAATTTGTAAGTACAGGAACATAATCTTTTTTGAGAACTGGAAAAGAAAGGACTCCAGAACAATTTCCAAAATTCTACTTGATATTGAATAATATAAAGGAGCATGAGAAGTGGACAAAGTGGATTATATCCTAAACCCAATATTCTTTGATGAAATTCCAATAGGTTTCTTTGATGGTGTAGCAATAAATCATAACTGTGGTGTTGGCATATTTTTAAAATTAAGTTATGATCACAGTTATAAAGCACACTTTGCAGGAGGTAAAGGTAATAATATGAAAGATGAAATGTTGGGTCTTTGGGGGCTTCTAGTCCTTGCACAGAGGTTGTCCATAAGAAATTTGATGGTTGTTGGAGACTCCAAAGTGACTATTGACTAGATTAATGACCGCTCAAATTTGAACCTGATTTATTTACACAACTGGAGAGAACATATAATATACTTAAAGGCTATGTTTGAAGGAATTCACTTCATGCATATTCACAGAGAATTCAACACAATAGAAGATCATCTGTCCAAAAAAGCATTGGGCAGCCCCCTGGGTTGGTTTTTTTATGAGATCTTTAAAGAAATTGTTGTAAATACATATAGCTTTATGATTTCTAATGTTACAGTCCAATGTAACTAGACACTAGATGGAAAGTATACTTCTTCTTTTTTCGATAAGTAAGATTATGATATGTAAAGCAATTGACAACTTTCAATAGCAACTTTCTAGAAACTTGCTCATAGTATAATACAACGTATCAAGTATTTTGAGGAGATTACAAGTAAATTGTAGACCATATAGATATTTTTGTAAACCTGAAAGAACACTTGATTCTAATAGAATAACAGTGGATCTATTTTTTTTTTCTATGTGAAAAAAACTGGATCAAAACTATCAGATCTTTTTGTACTATAATGCATATAGTTCTATTCACAATACATTTAACATCAGTAAAGTTGAAAAGTTTTAGGAGTATACTTTGTAGTATATAACCTCAAAAATTAACTTTTAGGTGTATACTCTATAGTATATAACCTCAAAAATTACATATCCAGTTCAAAAAACAAAAAGTCCAGATTCTTCACCCTTGCATCAATGCAAGTTTAACTGATATCTAGTCTTTCAAAAAAAATTGTATGTCCTTCAGTACCCACTGCATAGTGTATACCATCCTCATCTAGGAATAGTGCTCCTTTTGAAAGCTGATCAACTTCCTTGTTATATGCTCTATAAATGTGTTGAGCTTTTATTTGTAGAAAGCTCTCGCTCAACACTCAAATTTTTGTCATCCAAGGCTGAAGAGAGACCACCTGTAGGTTATTTTCATTAGTAAACCAATTTATAATAATCTTTGAGCCACCTACCAGTTGTAACCTTGTTACCTTTTTATAGAAAGAAAAAAATAAGATACACCACAAAGATAAGAGTTCACCCCTGGTATTAGTACCACTTCCACAATTCATCTTGAGTCTGAAAGTGCCCAAATCTGGACATTTTAACACAACTCCAGCCCCACATTTAGCACCCATGTCTTGCCAAACACCATCAAAGAATCCCACAACCAGATCCCAGTCAAGTATAGGAGTCCTATCAATCCTACTAAACTTAGTAGAGTATGATACTTTTGTTTCTCCCAAGTCCTGTAATATACTATTACAAACTCTGGCCCTATTTGGAGGGCGATATTTGAAAATAACTAGATTCTTATGTTTCCAAACCTCCCAACAAATAAAACATGGGATTTATTTCCAGTTTTCCCTCTTCCTTATCCAGTTTTGTAAGAAATCTACAATCTTCCCTCCTTCCCAAGAACTTTCAAGTTTTAAATCCTTTTGAATTGTAGACCAAATGTCTTTGGTAAAGCTACATTCCACAAAAAGATGACTCGCATTTTCCTCATTGTTCCCACATAAGACACATCTACTAGGCCCAAGAAAACCTCTTTTGACCAAATTCTCCCAAGTAATAATTTCATGTTCAAGCATTAACCAAATAAAGAGTTTGACTTTTAAAGGTAACTGCCAATTCCAGAGGTCAGTATACTAGAAAGTTGGTTCTTCCACCACATCCTCCACCAATTAGACTTCATAGGCTTGTTTTTCATTTACCTGGCCTCCTTTAGTGTACCGGGACCACATTAAGATATATGTTTCATTGTTTAACTCATATCACGAACCAACTAGAAGCCATTAACATAGTTATTCCATTCCTCTTTTTGTTCTCCTTCCAAACCTAAATCCTCAGCCTTTTTCCAACTTGTATGTCTTGTGACCTCCAAATCAAAAGTCCCAGCTTGAGCAAGGAATTCTATTCCTTGTGCCTTCAATGCAAGAATAAGATTCCTTGATAATTTAAAATAAGTGTGAGACCCAACCATTGGATTGTCTCCAATTATGATATCCCTCCCATTTCTAGGTTTCCAAACCAGACTGTTAGTTATAATGGTTAAAGAAGAGGTGAGTGCTCTCCAAATATTAGAAATACCAGTCCAATTTTTCCTTCCTTCCCTGAACCACTCAACCACAGTTTTCTTCCTAAGATATTTTTTAAGTACCACCTCAAGATATTTAGAGAAAACATATGGTATTTTCAAATTTATAGTACTAAGTGTATGTGCGGATATTTGCGGAGAAATTCAAAAAATCTTTTATATTTTTTAAGATTATTTTGTTTCTCTTATTTCTCTGGGTTTATTTTCAAAAAGTTGTCTTAAAAAAATGGGTGCAAGAAAATGTCACAAGATCTTGGTTTTCATAGAGGATTTACATTTTGTGTTGAATATGACTAAATTTGGACTTATCAATATGGATTTGTGGAATAATTCTTATATGCCACCACCTCCCAGTTTCTTTGGTAAAAATTATGATTTTTGAGTTGTTAACATGAGAATTAGACTAAGTTCAGAAGATTTATGGGATATTGTGTTGAATGAGTTTGAAGAACCCTCAAATAAAGAAGCTTATTCAATATCATAAGGATCAATTCATAGAAAATAAGAAGGATGATGTGTTAGCATTGTTCCTCATTCAATAAGGCTTGGATGCGAGCATTTTCCCAAAATTGCAGCAACACCAACATGAAGTAAAGAAGGTAAAATAATCCCCTTCCTCCTTCATATAAGCCTTCATGAACAATACTATCAATTTAATGTAATCTCTAGATCATAGAATTAATTTAATGTAACCCCCACATCATTTTCTAAACATTTTTACCTTTTATTGAGCACCTTTTTCGATGAGTTTTGCCTAAAATCCTGTTAAAAATTTAGAAATTGCATATTTCAATGGTTGAAATAACATATTCAACATGCCCTAGGTTCAAGAACTATTCACCGTTTTGGTCTTGAATTGCTCGTTTTCGAAGAATACTTTACCTCTACTCAGCCTAGACATCTGGTATCTTTCTGTTCGATGTTCTTACCCTGTTTATTTACAAAGATGAGAAAAAAGACTAAAGTTTCACATGCTCTCGCCATCTACATCAGTGTCATCTTGATATACCATCTATGAATCTCGAAGCCAGTTGGAAATAATGTTAAGGTAACTGGTACGATATCTTCTACCTAGTGTTGAAAAATGAGAAATCTGACACTCTTAGGCATGCATGGAAATTAGAAAGAATGGGCTAAAACCAGTGAATGTGGTCTGGTTTAAGGTAGTCGTTTCATCGATTTAGTTGTTCCTTGAATTGGTTATCTTATGTTCTCAATATTACAATAAACCTATTAAGCCTAAAGATGGGAGCAAAGTCATTGTTTTATAACCCTAGAGTCCCTTAAAAAGATGGTGTGTGTTTCACCAAGTATTTTCCTTATCAACCTATTTGTGAAGAGGGACAAATTATTTAATTTATAACCTAAACAAAGGAATGCTTTGTTTATTTAGATACCTAGGGAAAGGAAAATTAGTTCCTCGAAATGATCCCCTTATCAGGGAAAATTGTTTCAGAAGAGAGCGATGAATGCAATTTCTATGCTATGAGAATGGAGATGTCGTTATGTTGTCTTTCAGATACACATAGTTTATATCTATTGCCATGTATAAGTAATTGTTTGATTTTGTTGCTAGTAAGACTTTAAATTTCCAATCCTATTTGGTATATTTGATTATCCAAGTAGCATATTATTTCGAACATCTAGGAATGAAGGGAGTAAACAAGCAAGGTCATCTAAATCCTATAATAGAATGGACTCTGTCAGTTTGATTGCATCCTAAGATGGAGGACTTTAAGAGTTATTTGGCAAATTTTATATATACCACTGTTTATGTTATTATGGGAGGGCATCCGCCTAGACTGCCTATTGTATGCAAGAATTTATTGCAGTTGAGTCCAAAGCTCAGAGTTGGGGATTGGTATTAGTACAAGGATTATACAATTAACAAGAGGTTGTCAAATCCCCAATTCCATGCCCAATTTTATCCAAATTTCAAATCCTTTCCAAATATAGCTACTATTTCTCTACAAGGCATAGACAACAAGATGCATGCATAGTGCCTTCAATGGGAAGACTCTCCATGCCTTTTGGCTAGTTGAGTTCCCTTATCATGGCCAAACTTAGTCTCATTTGTATGCGTTATCCCCCTTAGGCTCTGAATTTTAAGCATCTCAATCCCAACCAATTCTAGTTCCTAGTCTAGTCGTACTTGGTATTGTTGTAGGGTAAGGAACAATTTTACGCCAATTTTAGGCCATTCCTGGAACATGGTAAATGTAGTTGAGGAACTCTTAAGCTGTTTGTCATGCCCAATTTTAGAATTCTCTATACTTCACAAATGACTGGTTACTTATCGTTGAAGGATCACATACATGCAATCCCATCTTCCTCCATTGTACATATTCACTGCAACGCTTTTTGGGGGGGTCGTTGCCAGATGAATATTGTTTTTTTAGATATACCCACAAGCTATCCCAGATCCTACTCAATTATTGATTTCAAAGAACAAATAAAATTGAAAAATCAACGTTTTCTGGGCTATTTTGGGAGGGTTTCGTTCAATTTAGAGAACATGAGATCAATTTCGAGGGACTTCACTACCTATAGAGGTTTGGTACAACATATGTTCTCTAATTTTGACAAAGTTTCGTAGAAATATTTAAGTACAAATGTAAAAATTGTACATTCAAATGAATGATGAGATTGATCAAAGATAAAAGAATGATGAAAAGAGAAGACAACCTCTTGGGGCTTTGACAACCTCTTATACAATGAAAAAAGTTAAACTTGTTTGAGCATCCATAACAAGATTCCTCACCCTGCCAGGGCAGTGGTTGTAGATGGGGTTTCTCAGTAAACTTTAATGATGTTGTTGTTAGGAAATGGATATGGTATAGGAAAAAAATTGTTTGGAAAATATATATATATATATATATATATATATATATATATCATTGAAATATAATA
>SNQJ01S0038991.1:57191-96764 GCA_010110895.2 Picea sitchensis | reverse complement strand
TGTACTAACTTACCCAAACGGGGCTCACATGACTTTTGGTGCTTCATCTCCTAGGGTTAGTTTTTTGGATATCTAGGGTTTTTGGAATTCTTGTTTATTGTAAAAAGGCCTTCAGAGCCTCATTGTAATCATCTTATTGTGAATGAGTGCAACCATCACATCTCTTCTCAGAGATAAGCCGACACCATTCCAACAAGCTTGTTTCTGCTGCATTTTATAGTTTCAGCTTATTTCCTTATTGAATAGAAAACCAGTTTTACTGTATCTCTGTTATTTTGTGTTAAGCACCTGCTAATAATATGTAGTCATTTCGTTCTACTCGTAAAATTTGGATTAGTGGTATCAGAGTGGTCTACTCTTTGTCGTCTTAATGCATGTCCCCAACAAGGTCGGAGTACAAAGAGTTGGGTCTCAATCTTGTTTCTCTTGAGGACCAAAGCTCTCGCATGCCCAAGCGACCTATCATGGAAGGAGAAAAGAAATATTATGGGACAGGATATCCTTTCAAACTGTTGATTGAGGAATCCCTCACGCAATAGAGGAACGAGATGATGGATAGTTTCACACAAATCCTTCGGCGGCTACCAACAGGTGACTCATCTTCTTCGAGCAGAGGCGTCGCCCCCTTCAAGATACAAATAACATTCGATATTCCTATATTTGAAGGTCAAATAGACACAGATGCTATAAACAAGTGGTTGAATCTACTAGAAGGGTATTTTTCTGTCCATAACTTTTCGAATAGAGAAAAGATTACTTTTGCGCTCCTCAAAGTTGTTCCCCATGTCAAAGATTGGTGGGAAACTTTCTGTGAGAAAAAAGAAACAAAGGAACCCTCATTATTTACAGTCATGGCCACCTGAGAATCCTTTAGGGATGCTATTAAGGAACAATACTACCCTGTCAGAAGTTATGACGACTTGTATACCAAATGTACCACACTGTGGCAAGAAAGATATCAAGTAGTGCCAGATTTCACAAATATCTTCCATATCTGACGCAAGAAGATGGGTATCAAATATTCTAAGCGACATCTGGTGCTCAAGTATCGTGGTGCTTTGCATAGATACATCCAGTCCTAAATGAAATTTCTAGACATCTCATCCTTGAGGGTGGCCTACCGATATACCATCAAAATTGAGTAGAAGCTCAAACAAAAGATGCGACAATTTGGGCCTGGGAACCCCTCACAACAAAAGCCAGGAAAGGGAAACCCCAACCCACAGAACAAAGGAAATAGAAAAGGTGGACAGTATCAGGAAAACCATTCCAAGCTGCAAGAAAAGAAGGACACAGTAAATACAAAGAAATAAACTGGGAAGTGGTGCAACTTCCATAAGATCCATTGGCATAACACTATTGATTGTCGCTGAAAGCAGTCACTAGTGGCCGAAGTGAAAGCCTTTGAATCAAATGTGGGTTATGACTCTGAGCAAGAACCAGAAAGGGGAAGATGGATCATTGACATGGAACCCAGAGCCACCATTGCTACCACCAAGCTCCAGCTTGGTGAACCAGACGAGCAAGAAGAAGGAGAGCGCCTCTTCCATTCATAGATGTGGGTAAAGGGCACCCCACTGCGCTTCATCATTGATAGCGGTAGCCAAAATAACCTCATCTCAGTAGAGGTCGCCAAGCGGCTAGCCTTGCCGACAACACCACACCCACAACCCTACACCATTGGATGGCTCCACCAAGGAAGCGATCTTCGTGTCAGCCAAAAATGTCGATTGTCGTACGACATCAAGCCCTNTTATATGAGTCTAGGCCTCGTAGTGTTATTATTACTTTGAACACGAAATTGTACAGGATACCCGAGGCAGTCCCACCTAGTGTTATTTCCTTGATCTCTGCTAAGAAATGAAGGAAGGTCATCTCTCAGATGGGGAAGTTTGTCTTCTTCATGATTTGCTCTCAGAATAAGCGAAATATCATAGCCACATCTAGGGTCTCTGCGATCGACTTCTCCACACAACAAAAGAAAGTAAATAAGGTCGTGGAATAATAATCAGGTATCTTCTCCTCACCTACCGGGGTACCTTTGCACTGCGAGGTCAAGCACACCATCAATCTGACCCATGATGCACCACTACCCAATGGGCCAGTCTATATTCACTCTTTATTATAGAAGGAGTATATCAAGCGATAGATCTAAGAAATGCTCCACAAGGGGCACATCCATCCCATCTCATCACCTTGCAGGAGCCCAATTGTGTTGGTACAGAAGAAAGATTGAACTTGGTACCTGATTCCCCGAATCAACGAACTCCTTGATCAACTCACGAGAGCCAAATAATTTAGTAATATTGATATGAAGTCTGGCTATCACCAAGTCCCGATAGAATAGACATATGTATGGAAGACTGCCTTCAAGTCAAAGGAAGGCCTTTTTGAATGGTTGGTCATGCCTTTTGGTTTGAAAAATTCTGTAGCCACTTTCATGAGGATGATGGATGATATCCTACAAACATTAACCAATAATTTTGTAGTGGCGTATCCGAATGACATTCGCATTTACAACAAGACTTGGGCCAAACACTTGCAGCATATTCAGTAAGTTCTGCACACCCTGTGGCAGCACAAGCTATACGCCAACTTGGAAAAATTCTCCTTCGGCATGGACAGGTTCGACTACCTGGGATACATCGTTGATCATCATGGCATACATGTGGTTCTAGCCAAGATCCAAGTCATCTTTGACTGGCCAGCCCCAACCAAATTCACTGAGCTTCAGAGCTTCTTGGGCCTTGTCAATTTCTACCACAGGTTCGTGTTGGGATTCTCCCATATTGCATGGGCTCTCATCCAAATAACTAGGGTTGGTGGTAAGGATAAATTTGTGTGGGGTCAGTCCCAACAAAAAATGTTCGATGATTTGAAGTAGCACTTGTGATAAGCCCCATTACTTTGACTACCAGACCTGCAACAACCCTTTGAGATCGAGATGATTTGAAGTAGCGCTCGTCCATAAGTACCCTACTTATGACAAAGAAATGTAATCCATTGTGAAAGCTTGCTGCCAGTGGAGACATTACATTCTTGGGAAGGAGACAATCCACACTGATCATAAGCCACTGCAGTTCATGCAGACACAAGGAAAATTGCAGAATGACTGCCATCAAAAGTGGTCCACATACTTGCATCAATTCCACCTCAACATCAAGTATAAAAACTGAAGCACCAATTGTGTCGTTGATTGCCTCAGTAGACCACCAGTCATGGCACTCACCACGGTGTTATACTCTTGCGGCCATGAGACCTCTGGATGGCCCCAACTCTATGAGACAGACTCGGACATCGCCACCACCTACCAAATGTTGGGTGCAAACACAGTTGTCGATAATTTCCATCTTTAGGATGGGTTTTTGTGTCGTCTAGGCCATATCTATGTTCCATCAAGAAAAAAAGCAAAGATGATCCAGGAATCCCACTAGAGTCGGGTGGTAGGACACTTTGGCATCGAAAAGACAGTGGTGATGCTACAGAAGCATGTCTACTTGACGAAACTTCGACAGGAGATCAACAAGCATGTTCTGCATTGCCTGCGCTATTACCAAACTGACCACTGAAAAACAGGGCCTGTACACCCCTCTTCCTACTCTTGACAGGCCTTGGGAATCCATCTGAATGGACTACATGTTCGGCCTCCCATCCACCAAGCGAGGAAATTATTGTCTTTTTTTGGTTGTTGATCACTTTTCTAAGATGGTGATTCTAGTTGCCTGCAAGAAGAGCATCACAGCAGAGGCCACTGCCAAGCTCTTCTTTGAATGAGTCTGGGTACATTTTGGAATCCCACAAACCATTGTCTCAGATCGAGACAGTCAATTTCTCATCACATTCTGGTTGAGCCTCTGGTCACTATTGTACACCAAGCTCACAAAATCCACGGCCTTCCACCCCCAGACAGATGGCCAAATCGAGGTCGTAAATCGAATGATTGTGCATATCCTTCGCATGTATAAGTCCAAGCACCCTCGCACATGGGATGAGAGCCTTACCTATGTCCAACATAGCTACAACCAAGCCCTGCATAGCTCAACCGACCACAACCCTTTTCAAGTGGGGTTGGGATTCCAACCATTGGGTCCCATAGATGTTGCACTTCCCTTTGCGGTCACCTCAACCAAATCATATCCTGCTCTAATTGAAGATGAAAAAGCCACCTGGTTCATTGAGAGGATCCAACACATCTGCCAATAGGTTCAGGATATCCTACAAAAGTCCAATGACAAGTACAAGTAACGCCATGATCAACATCGGGTGCCACATAAGTTTCAGGTGGGCAACAAAGTTTGGCTGCACTTGTAGAAAGAACACCTTATAGGACTATTAACAGGCATAAGTGGCACACCGTCAACTAGAAGGATTGATTCGGATTGAGATTGTCTAATTAACCCAAGCCGTTTGGTATGATCTAACTTGACAGGTTTAATGGCTCCGTTAACCAACTAGGGTCCTAAAACAATGAAAGGAAATCAAATACTCTAAAGCTATAACTTTAACAATAGATACATTAATTACAAATGTTTATCTAATAGCGTTAATATACAATGATTATCAACAAGTTTACAAGGTTTAAAATAAAATATTGCGAAATCGATTGTTTAATTAGGTTTTTGAACAAGATATGAACAATACTCTTTTGATGTTTCAAAGATTTTAAAGAAATAAATAATAAATGAATACGATTGAAACAATGACACAAAAGTAGTCAAAGCTAATTAATGCAATCATCGTTTCATTCATATATAAACAAATATAAATAAAAGAAAGCAATGCACCTACTAACCTCTCACCCAACAGTACTAAGTTAAATTCATCTTTTTGTATTTGTATGAGCTCCTCTTAACCTGTGTTAAGTGTAAACCTATGAAAAAAGAAAGCATAATACTTTCTGAAGAAATTCAAGGAAGTGTTTCATATTCTGGAGCGAGTTTATAATGACAGAAAGACAAATAATTATATATCGTGTGACCTTGAAATGTCCAATAACTAAAAATGAAAGAAATTCCAATTCTTAGAAATGGTGTTACCAACTATCCAGCATCAGATGTAAACTCAAAATACTTGAATAGATGATCAGTCATAGATATAAAATAAACCAAAAGATAATGAACAACATAAAGAAAAGCATGATATAAAATATTATGTGCATAACTGACTAAAGCTAATTTGACACAGATAACATTTCACATCAAGAAATTACATGAGAAGACAATGAAAAAACACCGCAAAGTCTACACAGGACAAAATCCAAAGACTAAATGGTTTCCTCATATAGTTTCAACAAAATATGTTCATCATATGGTCCAGGAAGAATTTTTGGGATAATAGACTCTTAAAGATTGAAAAAATGAATATATAAATCATAGCAATTAACCATGTATTGATAAAACAGGCTAAAACTAATTTAAATCAATGCATAATCAATTATTCAAAGAATATGAAGATATTATAATGAAAATAAAACCATTTTACTCACAGGACAAAAGTCATTAAGCAACCTAGAATTCCATATTCTTCTTTGAAAATACTTGTCCATTCTCCCAAATATTCCAACCATCTGTTACTCCATTTGAAAAAAAATTAAAGTTTACAAAAGAGAAAGGATAAAATCCTCTCAATTTCTTGGATCCCATGGCTCTGAACTTTCTCATATATTTATACAATGAATGAATAGTCTGGGCATCACTAATAATTTCTGCCACCTGAAATTTTCCTCGTAAAGAGACACAAATATAGCTCAAATCGTGCATTGTTTTGGGAAAATATCAGTGTGTAAGCTAAATGGGTCTATTCTAGAGATAGGTTTTCAACCGTTTCTTTAGATTCCTTATTGTTTGGCTGAAACAAGTCCCACAAAATTCTCTGTCTGTTATTGAACGCATTTCCAAATCTTATTTGTTGTTGTTCATAATTTATTTGCAACAATCCAATAGTATTTTTGGATCAATTATCTTAAACGTATTTAGTTAATAAAATCAAGACATGATAAGATCCGTACCAAATAACTGATAATAGAAACCTGTGAAACAAAAAGAAAGCTAAATTAATAACCTAAAAATTGTGAATAAAACAAAATATAGAACAATAAAATAAAAAATGAATTTAAACTGACTATAAGTTCTAAACAAACATTGTTTATATTTTCCTTTCAAATATAATCTTAAAATTCTAGAAGCTTCAAGTTGATGGAGAGGAGAAAAATATTAATTTTGGGTTTTCACAAAATCAAACAAATGATAGATAATTCGTTATTATTATTATTATATTATTTTTATTTTGAAATGAGATGCAAACTAACAAAATAATTTAATTAATTAAACCTACCAAATGATTTTGTGAAAATGATTGTTAATGAGCAAAAGACGAAAACATAATCATAATTTAAACGAAAGTAAAAGTTGATAAAAATTAATGTTTTCGTTTAAATTAAGATTTCTATGTTCGTCTCTCCCTCATTCAAAATTGATCAAATATGAACAAATGTCATAGAAATGATGTGTCACAATAAATGTTCTTCCTGTAAAATCATTGTTATTAATCCAAGTCTTCAATCAAGCCATTCTCATAGCAGATAAATTCAATAAGGAAGAGGTATTAACAAACTCCCAAATTCTGAAGCTCGTCCATCAACATCAAAACCCCGTAGAAAGAAAAACGGAATGGCATTTGAATTTCATGAAACCCAAATGAAACAAAAGAAAAGAATATAAACTCAAACCAACTTCGAAACAAAGAAAACCAATACCAATCCAATCAAGTCAAAGGGAAAAAAACAAAGAATCCAAGTAAAATTTTGAGGGACCCTAGATTTTGATTAAAAATAAAGAAGGGGGTTGTTGGGGCCCAACAAATGGCGACTCACTGGGTGAAGTAGTTATCTCTAACCTATTAAACTTTCATCGCAGGGAAGAAGAATAAGACTTGGATATAATTTTAAGTTGCTTTGAAACAAATCCACTTTAATATTACACAATATAAAGATTAGCTCAGATTTATAGAAAAATATCAGAAAAGAAGAAAATAATGCTTTTAGAGAGGATTATAACCTGAAGTTGTGTTTTAATCAAAGAGTCACAATGTTTATAAAAGTACTTCAATAACGTTGACAGAGCCACTACTACCAGTAGACGTCCATAGCCTCGACAAGGATTTCATTTAACCCACTCAAATGCTTTAATCTCATCCAACAGTTGTATCCACATGATGTATACTTCCATAAAATTTAATTTAAAAGCATATACCTTCTACCTCTCGACTTGACATTGCTTTGTTGCCAGTAGGCTTGTTCAGTACCCCGACGGGTTTACACACACTTCCCACACTTAGGTGATTCCAACCCTCTTATGCCACTTTTAAATAATAATACAATTATATATTTATTGATGACAAAGAGAGCGGGGTGATACTGGAGGTTAATTGCAATACATGTGAATAATTGATCATTTTTTATTTTTTATTTTTTTCTTTCAAAACTGGAAGTTTTATCATCGTTTAGAGATTTTAGATTTCGGTTAAGAAATCATCTAGAGAATGGGGAAGCACTTAGAAGTGATCTTTTAAGAACAAGGACGGTGTAGAAAGTCTAATGATAATCGTAATTCCCAAAGATCTCGACACATTTAAGGGGTAATACTCTGACAAAGACCATTTAGGATTTCATAGTACTCAACTGACTTACAAATCAATTATCTGAGTTGAACCTTAACATCATAAACTGTTTGAACTGTTTCAAATGGATTTCAAAAACATAAGTCTTGAAATAAATGCTTCCTTTGACAATCGCTCTTTGATCAGAAATATAATTATTCAAAAAGATAGACAAGAATAAAGTTCAATCAAAGAAAGCAAAAAAAAACAAACACACAACAAACCGAATCAGATTTTATTAATGGGATTCAAAATCGAAATAGCAAAAGCACACTTTCAAAAACAATTTTGGCCAAAGATAAACCTGAGATTTGGGATCTACGAGCATCCCACTGTAAAATAAAGGAAGAACTAAATCATATAAAATCTCATGTGTGAGCAAGTTCTTTTCTTAAGATAGTGATGCATAATATGTTACTTTGACCAAGAATTATTATTAAACATAAAAGAGACTAAAAGAAAATAGAAAAATCCTTATTAAGATAAGTGCAGTCCTACTCGTGGCACCTTGGGTCAAGGTTGAATTCGGGTGAATTGATAGTTCAAATTTACTTATCTCTTTACTTTCCATTTTAAAATTTCCATGATGATAATGCGTTTTTGAAAAGAAATATTCAATGAAAAAGTAAAGAGAAAAGGATTAAAGTGGACTTCCCTGACAACAATCATATTATGGTTCTCTTGGTGTACCCACTTGTGTTCATAACTGCATTATTAAAGAAAGAAACATTGATAAATAAAACTAAAGGAAACCTACTCCTAAACCTACTCTAACTACTAAACAAATAAAAATACTAAGTGAAGTCATGCTTCTAATGTAGTCATCGAAGTAACTCCCATCCTACAAAGACAAAGAAATTTCCAATTAGTAAGATAGATTGAAGTATTTCAGAAACAAAAATAAACACATCATACTTACCTTTAATTTTATGTTCTTCCTTCAGAAACAAAGTAAGTATATCCTTACCATTCTGTCAAAAATTTTTAATATATGAACCCTCCAGCCAATATGCAATTTTTTCATGATACGAATCACAAAAGCATGGAAGAATGTAACTAGATTCAGAAAACTTGCCAAAATTATGGGGACCTGACATAACCATCAACCAAGATGGAAATTCCCCATTCTCTTGAAAATTCTCCACCTGTTCACGAATTTCTTCACAAGGAGGATATGCAAAAAACACGTCATGCTTACCCCCTAGATTTTCAATAATAAACAAAGTAAGCATGAATTAACCATTACTCTGAATATTTTTTAGATATGAAATATGAAGCCAATCTTCAATCCTATCATGAAACTCAGAATCCAAATTATCACTTTGATGAGTTAGATCTACAACTGATAAACACATCGTATGGGGATTCATTATAAAAATCAAATTGTTGGTTTGAGCATTCCTTTTCATGAGATGAATTGGTTCCAAATGTGTAGTAGAATCATGAGAGTTTAATCTAATCAATGAATGAATATGAAGTATGGAATCTTCGTTCTCCATAATGAATGCATTGTCTTTTTCAAAACTAAGTTGTGTAGAATCATCTTGCGAAATATATTTTTCCCCTGTGAGTGATGAAAGTGAAAGAGCGTCAAATCCGAATTCATAAATTTTATGTTTGAAATTAATTTCACCAAATATTGACATATCGAAAAGATTAGATTGTGATGGAAAAGAGTACGATCTCGTGGGTAAAATACCATGCACACCAGAATCTAAGAAGAGATCAAGATATAAAGAGTAAAATGAATTAGAAATGAGCACATGAAAAGATTCTCTTGAGCTATGATAATTAACAAAGGTATTCTCAAGACATTCATCTTCACTTGCCTTAATACTTTCACTCTCTTTTGGTGATAAATCCTTCAACATAATATGATCATCTAAATTTTCCTCCTATATGATAGACAATTCAAAACTTTCATGAAAAACATCTAATCTTTAATGTGGATAAGGTATGATTTGTGGATGAACGTTTAAGGTTTCTTCTTCAAATTATAGATCTACATCTCTAATCTGTTTCATTGGAATGTTAGAATGATTAAGATCATTTTCATCCCCTAAGTGTTCTTCAATAATTGAATCTAAGTACTGATTAGAGAAAGAGTTAGAAAAATATGGACATATACCTAGACCCACAATAAAATCTCCTTCGACGATAGCTGAGGATTGAAGATGCAAGGGTTCAGAGGAAAAAAAAAATTGATTGTCAGTGAGAACATTTTCAATAGATTCTGCCTCCATTTCTTGTTGAATGTTTTCTGATGGATTCCTCTCATATTGCAAACAAAATTCATATTGCAATTGGGTGTCAAGATTTGTAACCAATTCATCATTCACGATTGAATATGACTAGATGAAAGGGGGAAAAGCATCAGAGAGGAGATTTAGTACAAATGACATGTCATCAAGATTAAATTTATAGAGAACATGATGAATTCTTGTTGAAAATCCTTCTAGAGATGAATCATCATTGATTAGTAGATCCTGATATTCTTCGCATACTTGATTGTAATCATAGATTTCAAAAGCATCTAAAATTCCTCTACAAATTGAAACCAATCAATAATATGATATGTTGGAAAAGACTGAAACCAATTTTTAATACGACCCCTGAAAGTAAAAGAGAACAATATGCATAAAATATTTAAATAAGAAATATCATGCTTGATGCATTTACACCAATTCTTGTTAAGATGGTCTTTTGCAGATACATTCCCTCCACCATCAAAGGTGAGTTTGGACAAGAGAGAGATTGTCTTTTTGGGAATATCAGGTAATGAGAAGTGGAAATCATGTTCCAACACAATGATTTGGGGAGCCATGGGAAATTAAATAAATTCAAAACAAAGATTCTTGCAAGGCCAGATTGTCGGTCTGGCATGACTTCTAGTGCATTTGAAGATGACACAGAAGAAAAATTTATAAATATGGAATTATGACAAGCTGAGTGGTAAAACATTTAATCATTAAATTTACCTCGACCCTCCTTCTAGCGCCATTTGTTGACGGGCATAAGTGGCACACCATCAACTGGAAGGATAGATCTAGACCGAGATTTTCTAATTAACCCAAGTCGTTTGGTATGATCTAACCTGATGGTTTTAATGGATTTGTTAGCCAACTAGGGTCCTAAAAAAGTAAAAGGAAATAAACTACTCTAAAGACATAACTTTAACAATCGATACACTAATTACAAATGTTTATCTAATAGCGTTAATATACAATTATTATGAACAAGTTTACAAGGTTTAAAATAAAATCTTGCGAAAGTGATTGTTTAATTAAGTTTCTGAACAAGATGTGAACATAAATCTTTTGATGTTTTAAAGATTTTAAAGAAATAAATACTAAATGAATACGATTGAAACAATGACACAAAAATAATTGAAGCTAATTAATACAATCATCGTCTCATTCATATATAAAGAAATCTAAATAAAATAAAGCAATGCACCTACTAACCTCTCACTCATCAGTACTAAGCTAAATTCTTCTTTCTATATTTGTATGAGCTCCTCTTAACCTGTGTCAAGTTTAAACCTAAGATAAAATAAAGCATAATACTTCTTGAATAAATTCAAGGAAGTGTTTCATATTCTGGAGCGAGTTTATAACGACAGAAAGACAAATAATTACATATCGTGTGACCTTGAAATGTACAATAACTGAAAATGAAATAAATTCCAATTCTAAGGGATGGTGTTACCAGCTATCTACCATCATATGTAAACTCAAAATACTTGAATAGATGATCAGTCACATATATAAACTAAACCAAAAGATTATGAACAACATAAAGAAAAGAATGATATAAAATATTATGTGCAGAACTGACTAAAGCTAATTTGACACAGATAACATTTCACATCAAGAAATTACATGAGAAGATAATGAAAAAACACTGCAAATTCTACACAGGACGAAAGCCAAAGAGTAAATTGCTTTCTCATATAGTTTCAACAAAATATGTTCATCATATGGTTCAAGAAGAATTTTTGGGATAATAGACTCTTAAAGATTGAAAAAATGAATGTATAAATGATAGCAATTAACCATGTATTGATAAAACAGACTAAAACTAATTTAAATCAATGCATAATCAATTATTCAAAGAATATGAAGATATTATAATGAAAATAAAACCATTTTACTCACAGGACAAAAGCCATTAAGCAACCTAGAATTCCATATTCTTCTTTGAAAATACTTGTCCATTCTTCCAAAGATTCCAGTCATCCATTACTCTATTTGAAAACAAAAAAAAGATTACAAAAGAAATAATATACAAAAGAGAAAGGATAAAAATCCTCCTCTCAATTTCTTGGATCCCATGGCTCTGAACATTCTCATATCTTTATACAATGAATGAACAGTCTAGGCATCACTAATAATTGCCGCCACCTGAAATTTGTCTCGTAAAGAAACACAAATATCTCTCAAATCATGCATTTGTTTGGGAAACTTCCAGTGTGCAAGCTAAATGGGTCCATTCTGGAGATGGCTTTTCAACTGTTTCTTCATATTCCTTACGGTTTGGCTAAAACAAGTCCCGCAAAATTGTATGTATGTTCTTGAATGCATTTCCAAATCTTATCTGTTGTTGTTCATTATTTATTTGCAACAATCCAATATTATTTTTGGATCAATTATATTGAAGGTATTTAGATAATAAAATCAAACCATGATCAGATCTATACCAAATAACTGATAATAAAAACCTGTGAAACAAAAAGAAACCTAAATTAATAACCTAAAAATTGTGAATAAAAAAAAATCTAGAACAATAAAATAAAAAATGAATTTAAACTAACTATAAGTTTTAAACAAACATTGTTTATATTTTCCTTTCAAATATGATCTTAAAATTCTAGAATCTTCAAGTTGATGGAGAGGAGAAAAATATTAATTTTGAGTTTTCACAAAATCAAACAAATGATAGATAATTCTTTTTTTATTATTATTTTATTTTTATTTTGAAATGAGATGCAAACTAACAAAATAATTTAATTAATTAAACCTACCAATGATTTTGTGAAAATGATTGTTAATGAGCAAAAGACAAAAACATAATCATAATTTAAATGAAAGCAAAAGTTGATAGAAATTAAGGTTTTCATTTAAATTAAGATTTCTATGTTCATCTCTCCCTCATTCAAAATTGATCAAATGTGAACAGATGTCATAGAAACGATGTGTCACAGTAAATGTTCTTCTTGTAAAATCATTGTTATTAATCCAAGTCTTCAATCAAGCCATTCTCATAGCAGATAAATTCAATAAGGAAGAGGTAATAACAAACTCCCAAATTATGAAGCTCGTCCATCAACCACATCAAAACTCCGTAGAAAGAAAAAAAAAAAAAAAAAAATGGCATTTGAATTTCATGAAATCCAAACCAAACAAAAGAATATAAAATCAAACCAACCTCAGAAACAAAGAAAATATTAAAATCAAACCAACCTCGAAACAAAGAAAACCAATACTAATCCAATCAAGTCAAAGAGAAAAAAATAAAAAATCCAAGTAAAATTTTAAGGGACCCTAGATTTTGATTAAAAGTAAAGAAGAGTGTTGTTGGGGCCCAACAAGGACCCCATCGGAAGATTCTCTCACTCTGTTATGGGACATACACCATCACCAAGTCCATGGGGGACAATGCTTTTGAGCTGAACATTCCTCCTTTCCTTGGCTTGCACCCAGTGTTCAACGTGGATCTCCTTCGCCCTTATTTCCCACCATTATTGGACACCTCAGAAGTTGCAAAACAACTGACACCAACAGAGCTCAACCCCGACTACATACAACAATAATATTATGATCAGATTGTGGACACACATATCAAGGGCACTCAACAACAAAGGATCCAGCTTTATCGAGTCGTCAAAGCAGGGCAACTCCTACACGAAGGCAAGTGGCTCACCCAGGGCCAGATTCAGCAGAAATGTCCTCATCTAATGGGGGAACTCAACGCAATGGAGACCATTTATTCCTAAGGAGAGAGGACTGATCCAGGTGTATATCGGTGGCCACCCACCTTTTCTAACTGACTCAAAACAATTTTTTGGCAATTTTGGTAATTTACTATTTTTAGCAGTTTTCGGGTTCTGAAACTTCCAGAGCTATTTTGAGGCCCTAAACGACGTTTTTTGGGAAAACGGAGAGCAATATGGAAGTTCCTTTGATATTGTCACTTCCATATTTCCCCCAAAATGAATCTCCTCTATGATACCTTTCCAAACAGGCTATAATGCGCCTAAAACGGAGATCGTATGCAAAAGTTACAACCCCGAGAAGTTGATGTACTAACTTACCCAAACGGGGCCCACATGGATTTTGACACTATTAGTGCTAGAAGTTGTCCCTAGACTGCTATAGGGTAAAGCCTAGTGCATCTTCAATTATTGCAATAATTTTATAAATAAGGATGTGTTCTGGGTTTTGAAAGAAGGCAGATCAGGTAGATGGAAAGAGAAAAAATAAGAGAAACAGGTTAAATGCAGATCAATAAAAACACCATTGGGCATGGAGTCAAGTAAACACACCGTTGACCGAAGGAAATCAAATTGTATATCAGATAAGACGTTTATATGTGAATGGGTAGAAGAATAGGGAATAAACGAAAAGTAGAACACCTCATCAAACCAAGATTCTCTTTGTCAAATGGATGCAATGGTACTTGAAACAAAACACACGGATAATAGGCAGTCATGAAAAATTCTTTACCACTCGGGAATCTATCATCCATGAGTAGCCATTGATTCTCAATGTCTGCAATTCCTTCAAGTAAGACGAAAAAAAGAATGTAAAACAAGGAAGATGGAAAAACAATGTTTAGATGAGAGAAATCACGATCTGATAAAAACAAATGTCATAGATCTCCAATGTCAGAAGTGATCACAGAAATACAATGCCCTCAGGATTACAATAACTCAAACTGGATGCTATTTTATCAATATCTTCTCATGCCTTACCCTCTCGGGCTCCCTCCTCTTGCCTCTTACAACTTGCTCCTTAAATAGGCATATCACCAGCCTATCTTGAATAAAATGTCTTTGGTAAAATAAAAATCTTCAATCTAACAAAATCTAATAGAAACAAACTCAAAACTAAAGTTGGTTGCAAAAGTCTCGAATAGCTGAGGTTACTAGTGGATTTGTCATTTGTTTGTTGATTTTCTGCCTTGAGAATCTCAACTGTAGCTTAAATGTCCAATCGTTGCCTAAAATCACTGATTGAATCCCCTGTTGTGAATCTGGAGTTGGACTTTGATTGGTAATTCATTGTTGCCAAGTGTCCCAAAACTGATCCTATTATTTGACTGCTTAATTCATGCCTTGAAGAACTGTTGATCTTTTCCTGAACATATGGATCTTCAAACTAGTCTGCTCCCAGATGTAATCTGTTACCATTAATAATTTGTCACTTGTATCTTTGCATCAAAACTTTGGATCTACACTTGAATATTTCTACTTGTGGATACCATCGATAGATAATGAACATGACTTCTCTTAATGGATGGTGTTTTCCTCATGTTGACCTGGCATTCTGCTCAGCATATGCAATCGAATATCAACATCCCCTTTCTCTTAGGTAAATAATTTTTGTTCTTCATTATTTCCATCTCTGGAGATTTCATAGGAGTTGAGGATGTTAAAACAATAACCTCTAGCTACTTGACGAATAGTCATCTTCAACAAAAATGGAATAGAATGCAGAAATGGGGCATTTAGTAAGAGAAAGTAAGAAATCTTCTGGACCTGCACTTAACCAATATCACAAAAATCCTTTCCTACATTCTGAAGTAGCTGTTGTCAAGAGAATACTCTTTAGAGATGACCGATCAAAAGAGGAAAAATATTTGCCTTGGCTCGCTCACGTTTTAAGAGTGACTTCCCTCTGACACACCCTGGCTAGAATATCTTCCATGGTTTATGCATATGTGGTTATGAAGTAATATTCCATCATTAACAGTAATTAAGACAACCTTAGGTAATCTGAACCAATCAAGGGTGTCCACGCCTAGTGTGAGAGTTTTCCATGATGTCATCTAATATGAGGAAACATGCTTGAATCCATTCAATACATCAACCAAGCACACATCCAAGAAAGACTTCATCTTCTGATATTTCCTTCCGTGCTTTCAATAGCCTATATTTGTCTATTACAGACAGACCATGGTTCAACTTTCTTCCGAGCACCGTGTTTTCCATCATCTTCTCGACCTATTGACGGGCGTCTTTGGTGTAATCGAAGGAAGAATTGTTCAGAATCTGAGCCTTAAGCTCAAGATAAATTTCTTCAAACTTTGTTTTCACGTTGACGATGTCGTTTGAAACCATGGATTTACAAAGCCTAAGTTCATGGAGATCGCAGAAAAAAATAAAAGAGAATTAAATGCCTTTTTCGTCTTCCAGATCATGAGTGACTCACATTTATGGGCAACACCAATAGTTGAGGTAATATGATCATAACCTGTAGCAATATCACACAGCAAAAGGGTGCTTTTTTTTCATGCTTTCTACCATTGAATATGGATACGCTCGATCCGCATCTAGAGGATATGAAAATGACCCTGTATCTAGATGGTCAACTAGAGAATCTGTCGATGCCCCTATTACAAACAAAGAAATTGAAAATCCAACAACATATGTTTATAAATGTGCAGCATCGGTTAGAATTTCCAGGCTGTTAGTTTTTGTACCACCTACCACCTCCACGCTCATGAAAACGATACAAAGTATCACAATAGTCCAGATCTTTCTAATTGATGTTTATCATGTGTTTGCATCTGCAACACAATTTCCCCCATTTGAAAAATCCACAACCTGTGCCACAGGTCATACTGTCAACAATTGGCCTGGTTTTCTGTTATGATGCCTTGAGTTAACACTGCGCGAACATAACACTTGGATACTCAAGAAATCGACCATTCTAAAGTATGCCTATTAGTTTCTTTTCCCCATCATAAAAATCGCCCCAACACATGACCAACACTTGGATGTCCAGAACAAAGCTATGTCATGTTGATGGCAGGTGCTTGACTTTGTTGACACATGGATCTTTTCATTGACAACTGGTAAAATCGACGTCCCTCAAAATGGATGATCAAGCATTGTGCACATAGATCTGTGGCTCATCCTTCATGTGGCTTGGCGCTTAGCACTAGGCTTTGGCTTGACTTGTGTGTTGATTGCAGGTGCTGGAGATTGGCTCCCGTCCAATAAATTGCTAGACTAATTATTAAGTTTAATATCAACTTTAAACACATTTTACTAGTGCAAAGGCCAATTTATCTTGATGAAGTGGAATCATGGCATAATAACACTGTGAAGGTGTATGGAACAAGGACTTCCACCTTTCTTATACCTTCCTCCAATGAGGAAAGTTAAAATCTCAGTACTACTTCTGGCATATATGATACCTGTGCTCAGGAGAAACACTTCTCGATGCTACAAGAATAACCCCATTCCTACAACAAGGAGAAAATTGAAAATGTTAGTATCTGGATACTAACAAGTGCTTCATCTCCTAGGGTTAAGTTTTTGGATGTATAGGGTTTTTGGAATTCCTATTTATTGTAAAAAAGAATTTAGATCCTCATTGTAATCATCTTCTTGTGAATGAGCATAGCCATCACATCTCTTCTTAGAGATAATCCGCCACCATTCCAACAAGCTTGTTTCCACTGCATTTTACAATTTCAGCTTATTTCCTTATTGAATAGAAAACCAATTTTACTATATCTCTGTTATTTTCTGTTAAGCAACCATTAATAATCTGTAGTCATTTCATTCTACTCATAAAATCCGGATCATAAGGCCAAGCTACAACTGAAATCTACCCAATTAATGACCTGGCCAAGATAGGGGCAAGAAATGTCCAAAATAATTGTCAAGATATGGTCATTATATGTTGACCGTATATATTGTTGAATATGGTCCTATCTATATTTAATGTACGTTAGTGGAATCAAGCCTATGTCCTTGGCCTTTGTTTCTAACCCTATTGAGAATAAATGTAATGTTAATATTTTATTTGAAAAAAACATGGAAATAAAAATTCAATTTTGTACGATTATAATGGAAATATGTCGTACTTTTAATTTTGTTATGGTTATTGTAAGGTCTCTCATGACATCCATCGAGTGCGTGCATTGCTTGGGAAGACTTGGGGATGAGTCATGAAAGAGAACATAAGGGGCACATGATCGGTTGGGTGAATGAAGATATGTGGGTGTGGGAAAGAGCACCTTGGGTGCACGATGGTGACGTACGACACCAAGGGGGCACACACCTTACTTTTCTGAGAACAATTGAAAAATACTTGAGTTGTGTTTGGACAACATTGGGGTAACTTGGGAGCATGCCCAAGGATTGGACTCGTCTGTCCTTGGAAACATGGGCGCACCGAAGAGGTTGGATGACCCCATCGATGCACCCACTAGGAGTCATGATGACCGACACAATGAAGAGCACAAGGAAAGGAGAAAACGACCAAGGATGGGGTATGTCGGTTCAAGAGACACAACGGTTGATGGGTGCACAGGCTCATTTGGGTGCATCAGGTCCATGAAGGGCATAACAATTTGTTTGAGTGTGATGGTTCACGAAGGGGAACGACACACCTAAAGGATGAAACCTTTCCAATTGGTGACCCATGGAGTCCCTATAAGAGTAAAAGGGCACACAACCAAGGAAGGAAATTTTTTGGAGAGAAAGAACAAGAGGGCAAGCCTAAGGAAAATTTATGAGGCAAGGCAGAACTGAGGCAGAGTTGCAAAGATGGAAGACAAGTAGCCAAGGGTGGGATGCACTAGGATATTTTGGGGAAGTATAGAAATGTAGGTCTGTTGGAGGTGTGTGTGAGACAAAATTGAAGTTTGTGTTAACTTGGTGAAGTCTGCATCAACGAAGGGACAACAATTATGCAGTTTGTCACATGTCTGGGGAGCACTGAAGGAGGTTGTGAAAAAAATTGCGACATAGAGTCTTGGTGTGACGACTCCGTGTATGAGTATCTTGGTGAGGTGAGGAGATTAATTTGACTCTTCCCAAGTTGGAAACCAAGATAATAGTGCTCATATTGTAATTGTTTCAAAATAAAAAGACTTAGATGGGTGTTAGGAATGGTTTGTGTCACATGCGCTATTTAAGTGTATGTCTCTCGTTTTTTTCGCAATTTTTCTCTTGGTTTCTTGTGTTCTTGGATGTATTCTTAAATCACTAAGTGTTAAACTATTAACAATATTGTCTAAGTATATAAGTGATTTGCACATAGTTAGAGTGTGACTCCCCCATAACCTAGAATAGAGTATGGGTATTCTCTAGGTGAAGAGGTGTAGTCCAGATGAAGTATTCTTGAGATTTCCAAGTAGCCATGTAAGAATCATTTTGATGTCACACACCCTCGAGATAAAAAATCACAATATCTAAACAAGTGTCCTTTGGGGTCGCGACATATGGTATCAAAGCTTGTTTGGTTAAACAGTTTGGTGCTCTTCACCACATTGTCACCTTCATGATAGGTAGTATCAAATAAAATTTGTCTCTTCACCATTATTGTAGTTGAAAATGTTGTGGTGGGGTGCACTTGTTGTGAATACAGTCATGCCGATGATGATCAAGATAAAGGAACCTAAGCCATATGAAGGTACTCACAATGCTAATTTGCTCGAAAAATTATGCTAGGACATTGATTATTACTTGGAGCAATTAAACATAAGTTCAGAAGAATCCAAGATGAATGTTGCAACAATGTTCTTGAGAGGAACTACTAAGATCTAGTGGATAAATCGAGTGGACAACTTGGCAGTTGGGAGAGTCGTTGAGAAGATCAAAAACTAGGCAGAGATGAAGGTATACTTGAAGACACAGTTTGGTCTGGGAAACGAAGAATGGATCACAAGAAACCAGTTGTTGGCTCTCAAGCACATTGGCAAGATCCAAGCCTACATCAAGCAGTTCACGAGGCTCATGTTGGAAATCAAATACATCTCTGAAGAAGACAAAATTTTCCACTTCATGAATGGTCTACAGCCATGGGTGCAGAGTGAGCTACGAAGACAGAACATGCAGTCTTGTAGTAGCCATCACCACAGTGGACAAATTGTTGCACTTTAGGTGTGAACCCAAGACAGGTCCTAGGAATAGTGAGGATTCCCAAGGTGAGAAGAAACAACAAGGGAAGGAAAGAAGAAGGACTAGGGGAAAATGAAGAAAGCCAAGGGTAGTGAAGATAATGCCAAGAAAATGGACGTAGTGAAAGAGGAGAAGTTGATTTTATGTTGGATTTGTGCCAAGGATCACTATGCAAAGAATTTGTTGATTTTCTTATATGAGATATTATATGAGATAATATTGTATATTAAATTCATTATTACAATGATGAATGTGCCAAATATATAGAGAACCTAAAGGCACATATGGTGACCATTCATTAAAGGTTGTGTCTCTAATAATTATATAATAACTATTTATTATTATTATTATTATTATTATTATATATTAATAATATTATTAATATTTAATAGTTATATTATTAATTATTAATCTGGGAGAATGTCTTCCCAATGCAACCACTTGGAGAAACATCAACACCTCGATTATTTTCCATTCCTTTTTAAATCAGCATGACTAAGGAGAAAGACTGTGCTTGGGCCATTCACCACTAGCCAAATCAACATGACTAATCATGTGAGTGAATGTATCATTCTCCTCAAACAAATCAACATGACCACTCTGGGAGAATGTCTTCCTGATGCTACTCATGTGTGGATGTGTACTGGAGCTTCACAAATCCCTTCTGCATCATGTCTCGGATGAAGTCCTACAAGAAACTTCTAAATCCACGCTACTTCATGGCTTACAATATTGATTTTTATATACTTTTCCTCCACTGTACTTAGTGACAATGATGCCTTCTTTGGTTTTTTCGTGGTTTTCTCCCGCATTGGGTTTCCACGTAAAAACACTAGTGTATTGTGTATGTGTATGCTTGTTCATTTGTTCATTGTTTATTTACTCTGGAAATATTGGATGATAATGCTATATTGATATAACACTTGGATTATATGGTTAAAAAGGATTATATTGCTCTATTACTGATTCACCCCCCTCTCAATAATCCAACAATTGGAATAAGAGCCAGTTCCTTCAGAAATCAATTTAACCATTGAAAGGTAGATCATGGAGAGCAACAACATGTATAAAAATGGAATACCACAGTTTGATGGACAAAAGTATGCCTTTTGGAGCATAAAGATGAAGACATATATACAGGCATGGGGATTTGAAATTTGACAATCAATTGTATATGGATACACAGCACCAACAATTCCGTCGACAAATGAAAAAAATATGAAACTTGGTTAGAATAATTCCAAAGCCACAAATTCACTTCTAAATGGTCTTGGAGAATCGGCATTCACCAAAGTTTCACATTGTAAATCCACTAAAGAGATTTGGGACAAACTTCAAAATATTTATGAAGGAGATTCAAAAGTCAAAGAAGCAAAGCTTCAAACTTACAGAGGTCGGTTTGAACAACTAAAGATGAAGGAAGATGAGAACATTGCAACTTACTTTTTACGAGTCAATGAAACAGTAAATGAAATCTTGGGATTGGGAGAAGAAATCTAAGAATCTATAATTGTTCAAAATGTACTAAGATCTCTTCCTATGATATTTGACCCTAAGATATCAGCACTAGAGGAAAGAGAAGATCTAAACTCAATAAGAATGGATGAACTACATGGAATCTTCATAGCATATGAAATGAGAACTGAATAGAAAAATATAGATATAAAAGAAGCATCCTTCAAAGCATCCAAAAGGTCAAAGAAAAAGAACATAACAACAGTAGTGACATCTTGGAAGATGATGAATAAGTAGCCAACTTTGTCAAAATATTGAACAAGGGAACAAATGACAGGTATAGAGGTAATCTTACTTTGATTTTTTTTAATTGTGATGGTATTGGTCATTTTGATAACAAATGTCCTCATAAGAAAAAGAGAAATGATGAAGGTTACTCAAATAGAAAACAAACATACAAAGGAAAAAGAACCACAAAGAAAATTTTCAAGAAAATCTTATGCACCAAAGAAGACATCTCATCATCAGATGAAGATGAAGTTAGTGACAGTGAGACATAAATATTTATATTCATAGAAGTAGAATACTCTGATAAAGAAGAATCCGAAGAAGAATATGAAGAGGGCTAAGAAGAATATGAAGAGGCAGAAGTTGACTACTGATAAGAATTGTTGTGTGTCATAGAATTTATAAAAAGAGAAAAGAAGAAAAACAAGAAACTATAAGCGGTACTAGACAAGAAAGAAGACACTCAAGAACTAGAACAAATGATCACAAATTTAAAGGTTCAAATTGAAGAAGATAAAATAATTGAAAAAACACTCAAAGAATAGCTAGAAGGAAGAGACATGATCATTGGAAATTTGGAAGCAAAAATTGTCACATTAAGAAAGGATGTTCAAAATAAAAATATGCAGAACAACTCAAAACTTTTGAGTGACATTATCAGCAGTAAAAAACCTCATCATGACAAGTCCAGAGTTGGATACAATCAGAAAGAAAAGAGGTCAAGATCCAAATCAAAAGAACAAGAAACATATCCAAAAAGCTATGCAGAAACAATCAAAGGGGATAAGAAGCTATACAAAGAAAATTATAGGGAAACTCCTGCACCAAGAAGATTCAGATTTCAGAATCAATGACCGATAAAAACAGATAGGCCTCGGGAAGAAGAAGGATTCATAAGAGTACCTCCTTTCAGAATATCTTCAACTCCCAGGTATCAAAATATCTTTTTTGGTTTATGTTATGCATGTAATAATTTTGGACATAAAGTTGTTAATTGCAGAGCTAACAATAAGAACATAAACAACTTTGAAAGTCATACACAAAAGGATCATCCAAGAAGGCCTAGTGAAACACGGAGAATAAGTTACAACATGTTTGAATCTTTGAGCATTGAAGTGGAATGCTACAAATGTAACAACTTTGGACAGATGGCCAAAGATTATAGAATGGCATTCCCTCCTAGAGAAATACAACGGAACAACAACAGTCACAGATAGAAACCTCAAAAAAGGACATGGATAAGAAATCAAAATCAGTATAGCAATGAAGAATGCACACTCACTCTACAAGCTAATCAGAAGAAACGTGGTTTCTATGTTGACAATGGTTGTTCAAAACACATGACAGGTGATAGAGACAATTTTCTTACATTAAGAAATGAAAGAGATGGATCAGTCTCCTTCGGAAATGATGATTTAGCTAAAAGCATTGGAAAAGACACAGTCAGAATTGGGAACAAGAATACCAAGGCATACAATGTTCTACTAGTAGAAAATATGAAACATAATATTCTAAGCGTGATTCAAATTTGTGACCAAGGTCATAAAGTTACTTTCGATTCACAAAAGTGCGAGATAAGAAAAGAAGGTTTAGGAAAATTGATTGCAACAACTGCGAGAAATTCAAGCAACATATATGTATTAAGTGAAATTGGAAATGAAAAGTGTTGCCTAAGAAAGGAAGATGAAAGTTGGATATTGCACATAAGAATGGGTCACATACATTTTGATAACCTTATCAAAATAAAAAAAGGGAAGCAGATAGATAAATGCCCTAGATCACGAAACCAACCAACACTTTATGCAAGTATTGTCAACAAGGAAAGAAAACAAAGACCAGGTTTAAATCAAAAGAATAGTCAAGGAGAAGACCACTAGAAATTGTGCATACTGATCTAGTTGGACCAACTAAAACAAAGGGTTTAAAAGGTGAGAAATAATTTATGTTATTAGTTGATGATTATGCAAGAATGACTGCAGTTTGTTTTCTCGGGAATAAGTCAAAATATTTTGAAAACTTCAAGGTCTACAAAGAAATGGTTGAAAATGAAATGGATTCATAATCAAATTCTTGAGATCTGATAATGGAGGAGACTTCACTTCAAAAGAATTTATGGACTAGTGCAGCAAGCATGGAATAAAAATGAAATTCTTCATTGCTAGGACACCTCAACATGATGGAGTTGTTGAAAGAAAGAACAGGACAGTACATGAAATGACTTGAACAATGCTAATGGATTCCAAATTGACAGATATATTTTGGACATAGGCAGTGCATACAACTATTCACATTCAAAACAAAGTAATGATCTGAAACAACATTGACAAAACTCCTTATGAGCTATGGAAATGAAGACCAACAAATGTGAATCACTTCATAGTTTTTGGAAGAAAATGATACATCAAAAGAGAAGATGGAAGAATGAGAAAGTTTGACTGTCGTGTGGACAAAGGAGTACTTGTTGGTTACTCAAGTACAAGGAAAGAATACAAGTGTTACAACCTGAGATTGAACAAAGTTGTGGAAAGTATCAACGTAACAATTGATGAAATAGGTACACAAGAATTAAAGGAAGAAGAAAATGAATCAATGGAACAACATTACGAAGAAGAATCAGAAGATGAAAAAGAAGTAGAAGGGGAATATGAAGAGGATCTGATAGAAGTAGAAGAGCAAGTTCAGCAAGTGCCTCCAAAGACACCTAGCATACAAGTACAGAAGAATAATCCTTCAGATCAGATTATCAAAAATAAAGATGCAGGAGTTGAGACTAGAAGAATAATATGTTCATCAGAAAAAAAACACCTAGCACTCTCATCTACGATTGAACCAACCTGTTTTGAAGAGGCCAAAATAGATGAATTTTGGAATAAGGTCATGGATGAAGAATTGGATCAATAGAGAAAAATGACACTTGGGAATTGGTTCCAAGACCAAAGGATAAGAACTTGGTCAACACAAAGTGGGTATACAAGAATAAATTGAATGAAGATGGACAAGTTACAAGGAACAAAGATAGATTAGTATGTAAAGGATTTGCATGGGTTGAAGGAATCAACTTTGAGGAGACATTTTCCCCAGTTGCCAGAATGGAAGCAATCTGATTTCTTTTAGCTTATGCATGCTCCAAAAACATTAAAGTGTATCATATGGATGTAAAATCACCTTTTATGAATGGGGAACTTGAAGAAGAAGTCTACATTGAACAAACAGAAGGACTTCAGTTGTTAGAGAACACAGATTATGTGTGTAAATAAAATAAGGCCTTCTATGGTCTAAAACAGGCTCCTAGAGAATGGTACTCTAGACTGGATAAATATCTACAGTAGGCAGGGTTCAGAAAAGGAAGTGCGGACAACAACCTCTACATCAAGGTAACTCAATATAGTATTTTATTAATTTAAGTTTATGTTGATGATATCAAAGAATCTATAATTGTTCAAAAGGTACTAAGATCTCTCCCTATGAGATTTGACTCTAAGATATCAACACTAGAAGAAGGAGCAGATCTAAACTCAATAAGCATGGATGAACTACATGGAATATTCACAACATATGAAAGAGAACTGAACAAGAAAATCCATATATAAAAGAAGCATCATTCCAAGCATCCAAAAGGTAAAAGAAAAAGGGAAAGAAAAAAGAAAAAAAACACAGCAACAGCAGTGACGTCTCAAAAGATGATGAAGAAGTGGCCAACTTTGTCAGAATATTGAACAAGGGAACCAACAGAAGGTATAGAGGTAAGATTCCTTTGATTTGTTTTAATTTTGATGGTATTGGTCATTTTGCTAACAAAAATCCTCATAAGACAAAGATAAATGATGAAGGTTACTCAAATACCAAACAAACATATAAAGGCAAAAGAACCACAGAGAAAGTTTTCAAGAAAAATTATGCACCAAAGAAGACATCTCATCATCAAATGAAGATGAAGTTAGTGACAATGAGACAAAAATAGTTCTATTCGTGGTAGTAGAAGACTTTGATAAAGAAGACTCCGAAGAAGAATATGAAGAGGCCGAAGAATAATATGAAGAGGCAAAAGTTGACTACCAAGAAGAATTGTTGTGTGCCATAGAAGTTATTAGAAGAGAAAACAAGAAAAACAAGAAACTACAAGTAGAACTAGACAAGAAAGAAAACACTCAGGAACTAGAACAAATGATCACAAATTTGAAGGTTCAAATTGAAGAAGATAAAAGAATTGAAGAAGCACTCAAAGAACAACTAGAAGGAAGAGACAGAATCATTGAAAATTTTGAAGCAGAAAGTGTCACATTAAGAAAGGATCTTTAAAAGAAAAATATGAAGAACAAATCGAAAGTTTTGAATGACATTATCAGTAGTCAAAACCTCATCATGACAAGTCCGAACTTGGATACAATCAGACAAAAAAGGGATCGAGATCCAAAACAATAGAACAAGAAACATATCCAAAAATTTGTGCAGAAACAATCAAAGGGGATACAAAGGTCTACAAAGAAAATTACAAGGACACTCCTCCATCGAGAAGATTTAGATTTCAGAATCAATGACCGACAGAAACAGATAGGCCTCGGGAAGAAGAAGGATTCATAAGATTATCTCCTTTCAGAAGATCTTCAACTCCCAGGTATCAAACTATCTTTTTTGGTTTATGTTATGCATGTAATAATTTTGGACATAAAGTCATGAATTGGAGAACTAACAACAGGAACATAAAAAACTTTGAAAGTCATACACAAAAGGGTTATCCAAGAAGCCCTATTCAAACACAAAGGATAAGTTACAACGGGTTTCAATATTTGAGCATTGAAGTCGAATGCTACAAATGTAACAACTTTGGACACATGGCCAAAGATTGCAGAATGACAGTCCCTCCTAGAGAACCACAACAAAAAAACAGCAGTCATAGACAGGAACCTCAAAAAAGGACATGGATAAGAAAGAAGAATCAATATAGAAATGAAGAATTCACACTCTCTCTACAAGTTAAGAAGAAGAAACGTGGTTGTTATGTTGACAATGGTTGTTCAAAACACATGACAGGTGATAGAAATAGGTTTATTACATTAAGAAAGGAAACAGATGGACCAATCTCCTTCATAAATGATGATTCAACTAAAATCATTGGAAAAGGCACAGTCAAAATTGGGAACAAGAATACTAAGGCATAAAATTTTCTACTAGTAGAAGATATGAAACATAATATTCTAAGTGTGAGTCAAATGTGTGACCAAGGTCATAAAGTTACTTTCGATTCACAAAAGTGAGATATAAGAAAAGAAGGTTCAGGAAAATTAATTGCAATAGCTTCGAGAACTTCAAGAAACATATATGTATTAAGTGAAATTAGAAATGAAAAGTGTTGCCTAGGAGAGGAAGATGAAAGTTGGATATGAAATAGAATAATGGGTCACATGCATTTTGATAACCTTGTCAAAGTTAGAAAAAGGGAAGAAATTAGAGAAATGCCCTAGATCACGAAACCAACCAACACTTTATGCAAGCATTGTCAACAAGGAAAGAAAATAAACTAGGTTTAAATCAAAAGAATATTCAATGACAAGACCACTAGAAATTGTGCATATTGATCTAGTTGGACCAACTATGATGCAGGAGCATCACCAGCTCATCAAGCGAGCCAGTGCGGAAGCGGAGGACAGTTGGACAAGCCAGCACGAATTTTGAAATTGCTTTGGAACTGTTGCGCAGATCTTAAATGAGTCATTTAAGATAAGGTGCACTTGTATATTGTAAATGGACCTTGAGCCTTTAAGCTCTCGTCCTTAGGTAGTTAGATGGCATTTAAAATAGTTAATGCTGGTAGATAGGATTTTAATTCATAGATTAGACAGTTTTAGAAGCAGGAGGGAAAACGGATATAGACACCCTCATTGTACCATTGTAACATTTGCTAGAGAATTCAGAAGAGGATCATGCAACGAACTGTATGAAGAACGCCCATGTATAGGCATTTGAATTTATAAGAAGAAAGATTTGATTCAAATTCATGGTTTGTGTTGTTTCTCTGTGTATGTGATGTTGATATGCTCATGAGTGTTTGCTTCCAGTCGTACATTTGCTTTTATATGATGTGTATGTGATTTCATGGTTGAATTGAAGTCTGAAAGGAAGAGTGAATGAGTTTCAATTGTTTCTCTAATTGAGCTAGAGGATTCCTGCAAGGAGTGCAGTCAAGTTGTCCACAAGGAGTGCATTGATAGAAGGGTTCAATTAGAGATAGCTTTTGTTCTCATTTTCTAGAAGGTGCAGTTAGGCACAGGAGCCGTGCAAGGGGTGCGTAGGCTAGTTAAGGGTCTCAGGGTTGCGAACCTGAGTGAAGTGTTAAAAGAATACTGTTGCAGGTGTGCACAGAGTCAAGGAACTTCAACACTTAGACGTCGTGGAAGGTTTGCCGCAAGGAGTGCGTGCAAGTTTCTTGCTGAAGGACTTAAGGTTCGTAAGGAAGCTCAGGAAGGATAGACCTTCGAATTCGGGGGAGGATTGCACAGAGAATTTGTGGTCGAAGTTTTCAAGCAGGTGTTGAAAGTGTGCGCGCAAGTGAACAAGTCTTTGTGGGGAAAGTACTTGTTCATTTTGCAGAAATCCAGTAGGAAGAACAGACAGTCGGAATCCTCTGAGGAGATTTCGCGAAGTTCCGAGGACCATTGGATCTTGCAGAGGTGCAAGGAGGTTACAGCGAGAGCGTCTAAAGGTCTAAAAGCTCAAGAGGAGAGGATCCGTTGATCAGGACTGCGAGGGTCGTTGGATCCACACGCATATCATGTATCGGGGACTCTCAAGTCGAAGCTCCAAGTTGTTGCAACGAGAATTGCGATATCGCGAAATGTGATATCTCGGCAAGCTCAGAATCGTCCATCATTTGGGACACGTGTCAGGAGATTTCGAGGAGTCGGGGTTCGAAGTATCGGGGATTTCGGAGGTAAGAAATTCTTGCAGCTTGGAATCGCGAAATGCGATATCCCGACGGGAGAGTTGTGTGGGCCACAATAGGGCTGGTGGAAGACAGGTGGCGTGTCATATCGGGGATCGAGAAAAGGAGAGTCTTGAATCCATTAACATCAGGATTTGCGATACCGCGAATCCCGAAATCCCAATAGAAGTGACAAGGAGTTGGAGAGACAGCTCACGTGTGCATCGGAGTTTCGCTGCATCGGGTATCGGGAGTTGGCGAATCAAAGTGCATGATATCGCGAGTAGCGAAACCGCGATAAGAGAAGTCCCAATAGATACGGGAGAGGTCAACGTTGATTGAGGCATTGGGTCTCGGGGATTCGAGAGCCTAGTGGTTGATAGTGAACTTGCGAAGCCACGAGTTCCGATCCTCCTATAAGTAAAGAAAGGGAGATCGCGCAGAAGAGAATCTGTGGGGTGCATATTTCCCGATAGGGAAATAGAAGAACCTTAGTGTTCTTCGGGCCGAGAGAAGAAGAAGATCCTGTGTGAGTGGGCGTGCCTGCGGGTGCGGCTGCATCAGGTTTGGTATCAGAGCACAGAAGGATTCTTTGCTTTCTGTAGCAGAGAAGAAGGAAATTCACCATGTCGCCGAGAAGAGAAAGGCAGTCAGCTGATCCAGAGGACAGGGAGGTGCGGAGAAGAGGCAGGCAGGTAACCAATCCAGAAATGGAGAGACAGATGAGAGACCTTCGAGCAAGGCTCGAGGACATGGAGACAACTCAAAGACGCGCATTTGGGGTAGGAGATCTTAGTGATTCCGACAGTGAAATAGAGGCTGAACACGACGAGGAAGTTGCAGTTGAGGATGCAGCAAATGAACACCTAATTAAAGCTATTGCCAGGATGGGTGCAAAGGCAAAAATGGACATTCCAGTTTACGAGGGAAACTTGGATGCAGAGGAGCTTCTAGATTGGATTAGAGCTCTTGACACCTACTTTGATTATGAAGATATCGAAGAGGATAAGAAAGTTAAGCATGTTGTTACACGCTTGAAAGGACATGCAGCATTGTGGTGGGGTGAGCTACAAGCTGACAGACACTGCAAGGGCAAGCAGAAGATTAAAAGCTGGGACAGGATGATCGCAAAGATGAAGGCGAAGTTCATCCCAAAAGATTATCAAATTACTCTGTTCAGGAGGATGCAGAACCTGAGATAGAAGCTGATGACAGTGAAAGAATACACTGAGGAATTCTATCGACTGAACATTAGGGCAGGTCATCGGGAGAGCGATGATGAGAAAGAAGCTAGGTATATGAATGGCCTGAGATATGATATCCAGGATGAATTAAGCATGGTTACCATCCGAACATTGGAGGATGCTTATCAGATGGCTCTGAAAGATGAGGAGAAGCTGAGCCGAAAGCAAGGTCAAAGGGGCCGAGGCCGAAGTCAGCCCATAGGTAAGTCAGCTACCCAGGAAAAATTCCATAAGCCCAAAGAGGAATGGAAGAAACCTCAGGGGAAAATTGAGAGGGGTGGAACCTCACAGAGAGGGCCACATGTTGAACAAAGAGGGAAGCATATAGAGCAGAGTGGAGGATACGCTGATAATAGTATGTTTCCTCGTACCAGAGGTAGAGGAAGAGGCAGAGGTGGAGTAATCACATGTTTCACATACGGGAAGAATGGGCCCAAGTCTTACGAGTGTCCAGAGAAAAGGAAGGACATGGGAGAAACTCACATCACCGAAGCACAGAGGCGGGATGTTGAGGCAGAAGATGCAGAAGGCGGAAGATTGCTTATGATGCGAAAAGTCCTTTTGACACCCGAGAAGGAGGTGGAAAGTTCAGTCCAAAGGACCAGACTCTTTAGGACTACTTGCAAAACCAAGGACAGCATATGCAAGGTTATAGTAGACAGTGGTAGCACGGATAATCTCGTATCCACAGAGATGGTAGAGAAGCTGGAGCTGGAGACGACTGATCATCCAAGCCCATACTGAGTTTCGTGGCTACAGAAAGGACACCAAGTAACTGTTACTAAAAAATGCTTGGTTGAATTCAAAATAGGAGGGTATAATGATAAGATCTTGTGTGATGTTATTCCCATGGATGTTTGTCATCTATTGTTGGGTAGACCATGGCAATATGACAGAAATGTGATTCATGATGGGAGGATGAACACATATACTCTGGAGAAGAATGGGAGAACCCATATGTTTCTTCCGATAAAGGATAAGGAAGTAAAACCAGAAGTAAGCAACACAATACTTCTCATGAGTGGGAAGGAACTTCTTATAGAGGTTAAGAATAAAGAAGACCCACAATTCTTTGTGGTTAGGAAACCAAGGATTGTTTTGACTAGCACAAGAGTGTACAATTTTCCAGAAGAGGTTCAGGAACTGCTAGAAGAGTTCGCTGACATCATATTGGACGAATTACCTCGTTCGTTGCCACCGATGAGGAGTGTAAGTCATCACATTGATCTCATACCAGAAGCCAGTTTTCCAAATAAAGTTGCGTAGAGATTAACGCCGCAAGAGAATGAGGAGGTCAAGAAGTAGGTCCAGGAGTTATTGGACAAAGGATTGGTCAGGGAAAGCTTGGGTCCATGTGTCGTTCCGACAGTACTCAGTCCAAAGAAAGATGGTGGTTGGAGAATGTGTACTGACTCGAGGGTGATCAATAAGATAACCATCAGGTACAGGTTTCCATTGCCGAGAATGGATGATTTGATGGATTGCCTGAGCGGGGCAAAGTATTTTTCAAAGATAGATTTGAAAAGCGGATATCACCAGATTCGCATGAGAGAAGGCGATGAGTGGAAGACGGCCTTCAAAACAAACGAAGGTTTGTATGAATGGCTTGTTATGCCATTTGGCTTGAAGAATGCACCAAGTACCTTTATGAGGTTGATGAATGAAGTCTTAAAGGATTTCATCAGGAAGTTCGTCATTGTGTATTTGGATGACATACTGATTTACAGTTAATCAGTGGCAAAACACCTGAAGCATTTGGCTACAGTGATGAAGAAGCTACAGCAGGAGAAGTTGTTAATAAATTTGAAGAAGTCCTCATTTATGAAGACAGAGCTTATTTATCTGGGTTTTGTTATTTCTGCAAATGAGGTGAGGATGGATCCAGATAAGGTAGAAGTGATCAAGAATTGGCCATCACCGAGAAATATTTTTGAGGTGAGGAGTTTTCATGGTTTGGCTAGTTTCTACCGGAAATTCATCAGGAATTGTAGTGGGATTAGTGCAGCAATGATGGATATAGTGAAGAAGCAGCATAAGTCTTTTCACTAGACAGTAGAGGCTGAGAAGAGTTTCAATCTGTTGAAGTGGAATATCACGGAGCAACCAGTGTTGGTGTTTCCAGATTTCCTGAAGACATTCCAAGTGAAATGTGACGCAAGCGGGTTTTCCATAGGAGCGGTCTTGAGTCAGGAAGACAGGCCAATTGAATATTTCAGCGAGAAGCTGGATGAGGTGAAACTAGAGTACTCCACATATGATAAGGAGTTTTATGCTATCATACAGGCGCTGAAGAAGTGGAGGCATTACTTGATCCCAAAAGAATTTGAATTGTACAGTGATAACCATGCCTTACAGTTTGTGACTCAACAGGAGAAGTTGAATCGGAAACATGCAAAATGGGTAGAGTATATGTAGAGTTTCATGTTTGTGATTAAGCATATTTTGGGTACTGCTAACAAAGTGGATGATGCTTTGAGCACGAAGTGTTTGTTGTTGCAGGAGTTCAGAGTCAAAACCTTAGGTTTTGATGATCTCAGGAACATGTACGCAGGTGATGCAGATTTTTCAGAAGCATATGAAGCAACTGAGAATCTAGTTCTCAGAGATAGGAGTCCTTGGATAGAGTACGTAATCCAGGATGGATTGTTGTTCAAAGGCAATCAATTGTGTATTCCGGATTGCTCCATGAGGGAGAACTTGTTAAAAGAAAAACACAGTGGAGGATTAGCAGGACACTTTGGCCATGACAAAACATTCGCGAAGCTGAATGAGTCATATTTTTGGCCGGGAATGGAGGCAGATGTCAAGAGGTTCATTGACAGATGTCGGATTTGCCAACATTCGAAGGGGAGAAAGTAGAATGCAGGGTTTTATCAGCCATTTCCCATACCAGAAAGGCCATGGGAGGCGATCAGCATGGATTTTGTATTGGGTTTGCCGAGGACGCAAAAAGGTGTTGATTCAGTCTTTGTAGTAGTGGACAGGTTTTCTAAGATGGCACACTTCATTCCATGCCAGAAGACCAGCAATGCGACTCACATCGCAAATCTGTTTTTCAAGGAGGTCATTAGACTTCACGGCTTACCCAGAAGTATCGTTTCAGATAGAGACACTAAATTCATAGGGCATTTTTGGAGGACCTTATGGAAGAAGATGGGAACTAATTTGATGTTTAGTTCTGCCTATCATCCTCAGACGGATGGACAAACAGAAGTAGTAAACAGAAGTCTGGGAGACTTGTTGAGGAGCTTGGTGACAGAACACCACAACAATTGAGACAATATATTTCCACAGGCAGAGTTTGCATACAACGATTCAGTGAATCAGAGCACAGGGAAGAGTCCATTCCAGATCGTATATGGGATGCAGCTAAGGGGAGTTTCTTAACTAAGGGATTCAGAGCAGACTGCTACTAGCAGTTCTAGTGCAGAAGAATTCGCTGAGGCGATGAATGAACTTCACTGCAAGGTGAAGGAGCGGTTGTTGAAAACAAGCCAGGAGTATAAGCACAGAGCAGATCAGCATCGGAGACAACTTCAGTTTGAAATTGGTGATCTAGTTCTGGCACATCTGAGGAAAGAAAGGTTTCTGAGGGGAACATACAATAAGTTGAAAATGAAGAAAATCGGGCCATGTAAGGTCTTAAAGAAATTCAGGGAAAATGCTTATGAAATCGAGTTACCAGATGGCATCGGAATATCTCCGATATTCAATATCGCAGATTTATACCCATACAGGGCTGGAGAAGCAGAGACTGGAACTGAACAGCCAGTGATCCAGTGGATGAAACAATTTCCAGTTGCAGAGAAGCCGCAAATGGAATGCATACTGGACAAGAGAGTAAGCGAGAAGACCAGGAGGAAAGAATACTATGAGTACCTGGTCAAATGGAAGAATCATCTAGTGGAAGATGCCATCTGGGAGACCGAAGCTGAGATACAGAAGCATGGATAGACCATGCAGGAGCTCATGGATAGGATCCCATGAAATTTTTCAAGCCGAGGAGTATGATGCAGGAGCATCGCCATCTCATCAAGCGAGCCAGTGCGGAAGCGGAGGACAGCTGGACAAGCCAGCATGAATTTTGAAATTGCTTTGGAATTGTTGCGCAGATCTTAAATGAGTCATTTAAGATAAGGTGCACTTGTATATTGTAAATGGACCTTGAGCCTTTAAGCTCTTGTCCTTAGGTAGTTAGACGACATTTAAAATAGTTAATGCTGGTAGATAGGATTTTAATTCATAGATTAGACAGTTTTAGAAGAAGGAGGGAAAACGGATATAGACACCCTCATTGTACCATTGTAACATTAGCTAGAGCATTCAGAAGAGGAGCATGCAACGAACTGTATGAAGAACGCCCATGTACAGGCATTTGAATTTATAAGAAGAAAGATTTGATTCAAATTCATGGTTTGTGTTGTTTCTCTGTGTATGTGATGTTGATATGCTCATGAGTGTTTTCTTCCGATCGTACATTTGATTTTATATGTTGTGTATGTGATTTCATGGTTGAATTGAAGTCTGAAAGGAAGAGTGAATGAGTTTCAATTGTTTCTCTAATTGAGCCAGAGGATTCCTGCAAGGAGTGCAGTCGAGTTGTCCGCAAGGAGTGCGTTGACAGAAGAGTTCAATTAGAGATAACTTTTGTTCTCATTTTCTAGAAGGTGCAGTTAGGCATAGGAGCCATGCAAGGGGTGTGCAGGCTGGTTAAGGGTCTCAGGTTTGCGAACCTAAGTGAAGTGTTAAAAGACTACTATTGCAGGTGTGCGCAGAGTCAAGGAACTTCAACACTCAGACGTCGTGGAAGGTTCACCGCAAGGAGTGCACGCAAGTTTCTTGCTGAAGGACTTAAGGGTCGTAAGGAAGCTCAGGAAGGATAGACCTTCGAATTCAGGGAAGGATTTCATAGAGAAGCTATGGTCGAAGTTTTCAAGCAGGCTTTGAAAGTGTGCGCGCAGGTGAACAGGTCTTTGTGGGGAAAGTACTTGTTCATTTCGCAGAAATCCAGTAGGAAGAACGGACGGTCAGAATCCTCTGAGGAGATTTCACGAAGTTCCGAGGACCGTTGGATCTTGCGGAGGTGCAAGGAGGTTACGGAGAGAACGTCCAAAGGTCTAAAATCTCAGGAGGAGAGGAGTCATTGATCAGGACCGCGAGGGTCGTTGGATCCACACGCATATCGTGTATCGGGGACTCGCAAGTCGAAGCTCCAAGTTGTTGCAACGAGAATTGCGATATCGTGAAACGCGATATCTCAGCGAGCTTAGAACCATCCATCATTTGGGACACGTGTCAGTAGATTCCGAGGAGTCGGGGTTCGAAGTATCAGGGATTTCAGAGGTAAGAAATTCTTGCAGCTTGGAATCACGAAACGTGATATCCCGATGGGAGAGTTCTGTGGGCCACAGCAGGGCTGGTGGAAGACAGGTGGCGTGTCATATCGGCGATCGAGAAAAGGAGAGTCCCGAATCCATTGACATCAGGATTGACAATCCCGCGAATCTTGAAATCTCGATAGAAGTGACAAGGAGTTGGAGAGACAGCTCACGCGTGCATCGGATTTTCGCTGCATCGGGTATCAGGAGTTGGCGAATCAAAGTGCACGGTATCGCGAGTAGCGAAACCACGATAAGAGAAGTCGCGATAGATACAGGAGAGGTCAGCGTTGACTGAGGCATCGGGTCTTGGGGATTCGAGAGCCCAGTGGTCGACAGTGAACTTGTGAAGCCATGAGTTCTGATCCTCCGATAAGTAAAGAAAGAAGGATCGTGCAGAAGAGAATCTGTGGGGTTCAGATTTCCCGATAGGGAAATAGAAGAACCTTAGTGTTCTTCAGGCCGAGAGAAGAATAAGATCCTATGTGAGCAGGCGTGCCTGCAGGTGCGGATGCGTCAAACTACAAAAAAGGGTTTAAAAGGTGAGAAATATTTTATGTTATTAGTTGATGATTATACAAGAATGACTACAGTTTTCTTTCTTAGGAATAAGTCAGAAGCTTTTGAAAAATTCAAGGTCTACAAGGAAATGGTTGAAAATGAAATGGATTCAAAAATCAAATTCTTGAGATCTGATAATGGAAGAGATTTCACTTCAAAGGAATTTATTGACTACTACAGCAGGCATGGAATAAAAAGGCAATTCTTCATTCCTAGGACACTTCAACATAATGGAGTTGTTGAAAGAAAGAACATGACAGTATAGGAAATGCCTCGAACAATGCTAATGGATTCCAAATTGATACAAATATTTTGGACACAGGCAGTGCGTCAAGATGTTCACATTCAAAACATAATAATGCTCAGAAACAACACTAACAAAAATCCTTACGAGCTATGGAAAGGAAGACCAACAAATGTGAAGCACTTCAGATTTTTTGGAAGAAAATGCTACAACAAAAGATAAGATGGTGGAATGGGAAATTTTGACTCTCGTTTGGACAAAGGAGTACTTGTTGGTTACTCAAGTACAAGGAAATTATACAAGTGTTACAAACTGAGATTGAACAAAGTTGTGGAAACCATCAACGTAACAATTGATGAAACATGTAGACAAGAATTAAAGGAAGAAGAAAATGAATCAATGGAACAACTTTACGAAGAAGAAGCAAAAGATGAAGAAGAAGTAGAATGGGAAGATGAAGAGGATATGACAAAAGTAGAATAGCAAGTTCAACAAGTGCGTCCAAAGACACCAAGTAGACGAGTAGAGAAGAATCATCCTTGAGATCAGATTATCAGAAATAAAGATGCAGGAGTTGAGACTAGAAGAAGAATTTGTTCACTAGAACAAACGCACCTAGAACTCTCATCTACGATTGAACCAACCTATTTTGAGGAGGCCAGCAAGGATGAATTTCGGAATAAGGCCATAGATGAAGAATTGGATCAAATAGAGAAAAATGTCACTTGGGAATTGGTTCCAAGACCAAAGGATAGGAATGTGATCGACACAAAGTGGGTATAAAAGAATAAATTCAATGAATATGGACATGTTACAAGGAACAAAGCTAGATTGGTATGTAAAGGATATGCACAGATTGAAGGAATCAACTTTGAAGAGATATTTTCCCCAATTGCCAGAATGGAAGAAATCTGATTTCTTTTAGCTTATGCATGCTCCAAAAATATTAAAGTGTATCAGGTGGATGTAAAATTAGCTTTTCTGAATGGGGAACTTGAAGAAGAATTCTACATTGAACAACCAGAAGGATTTCAGTTATCAGAGAACAAAGATTATATGTGAAAATTAAAGAAGGCCTTGTATGGTCTAAAACAGGATCCTAGAGCATGGTACTCTAGACTGGATAAATATCTACGACGGGAAGGATTCAGAAAAGGAAGTGTAGACAACAACCTCTACATCAAGGTAACTCAAGATAGTATTTTATTAATTGAAGTTTATGTTTATGATATTATTTTTGGAAGTACTAATGACAAGTTAAGACAAAAATTTGCAAAGAACAGGCAAAATGAATTTGAAATGTCATTACCTGGAGAACTATCCTTATTTCTAGGTCTTCAGATATGACAAAGAAACCAATGAATTTTTATTTCTTAAACCAAGTATATCAAAGAAATGCTAAATAGGTTCGAAATGGAAGATTGCAAATCAGTTATGATTCCCATGCAAAACAATTGCAAGTTGACCAAGGATGATGATTCAAAGTCTACAGATCAAAGGAAATACAGGTTAATGATTGGTAGCCTACTATATGTGACAACATCCAGACCAGATGTAATGTAGGAAGTTGGACACGTGGCATAATTCCAAGTAGCACCAAAGGAATCACATGTATTACCAGTGAAGAGGATTTTTAGATATCTCAAAGGAACAAAAGAGTTTGGATTATGGTATCCAAAAGGAAAGGATCTATCACTTATTTCCTACACAAATGTAGATTGGACAGGTTGCATTGATGACTGACAAAGCACCAATGGAGCAGCGTTCTACTTGGGTGAGTGTTTAGTATCATGGATAAGAAAGAAACAATCATCATTATCATTATCTACAGCCGAGGAAGAGTATATTGCAACAAAAACATGTTGTACACAGTTTCTATGGATGAAACAAACTCTGACAAATATACAGGTTGAGTATGATGAGCCCATTCCAATATATTATGATAATACAAGTGCCATAAGTATTTCAAAGAACCTGGTGATGCACTCCAAGATGAAGCACATTCCAATCAATTATCACTTTCTACGGGAACAAGTTGCAGAAAAGAACATCAGAGTTGAATATGTGGGCACAAAAGAACAAGTGTCAGACATATTTACAAAACCTCTTCCACGAGAAGCCTTTGAGTATCTTTGCTAGAGACTTAGAGTCATTTCTACTCCAAAATGAATGCTCTTGAATGCTTATCTTATATTTCTTATATGTACACGAGGAAGCACCATAAAGAGGACAATTCAGGTTAGGAGATCAGACGAGTCAGTTAGGCGGAGCAACCCCGAATGGAAAAATACCTTTTCCATTGATGACAAAAGGGGAGATATTTATCAAATGCAGAGAACAGAGGCATGGTTCTAGGGGGAGCGTTGGTCACAGAGATGCAGGCATGGTTCCAAGGGGGGCATGAGTGATATGATTTATGTATTGCATCAGATTGTTTCCATCAATGCCAAAGGGGAGATTTTTGATTAATTTGGTTGGTTGTCATTGATCTCAACCCTTGAAGAAAGTCTAGTAGCAAATTTTGGTATCACAAAGGTTTGGGTAATGGAACCAAGTTTGTTTGATGTATAATGGTATGATTTTTTATATATTTGCAGGTAAGACTATTCTATATGGATAGTACATGTCATGCCATTTCCGGTGGTATGTGGAACATCACATAACTCCTCATGGTTTGAGAGTTATGTCCTTACGAAGTTGAAGGACTCTGATATGATTGGCTAGAAACCCCAAAAGGTCAAAGAAGTCAATGTGACAAAGTCAAAGAGGATTATTTAAATAATAAAGTAAATGGAGAACTTTCTAATTATGGAAAGTGGTTATAAGAAGGTTAAACCTAAAATGAGGAAAATGGGTTAAATGGTTAAGTGGCTATTGGATACATGGCAAGTAAAAAATTGGGCAAAGTTGGACATAGGTGACTATGTGGACAAGGTGGCTATGTGGACAAAGTGGCCTAGAGGATGCTTCTAAGGAAGCTACTTGGAGAGTATAAATAAGAGGCAAGGCTCTCTCATTTTAACACACTTGAGAATATTGAATATATACAGGTGAATGAGGTAACCAAATGACATCTAAGCCAAATTTTGGAAGGAAGGTGAAGTAAAGAAGGTCAAAATTCATAGGAGGATAAATTCTTTTGATGATGCTTTCTAAAGTATGTTATTTATAGGTCATCTCACTATTTTCGCAATAAATGTTTTTCTAGAATGATTCAGAACATGAAATTGTGATTCCATTGAGGAAACATATCCAAGTATCTTTGGTACGAATTTTAGCTTGTGGATAGTTGTATTTTTGGAGTTACACTCCGTGGAAAATAGGGTTTGAGGCTAGTCCTAAAACTAGTCTAAAACATGTGTTTCAGGTAAAAATGTCATAACTTATTCATAACAGATCCAAATTCAGAAAGAAAAAATTTGTTAATTAGATTACAGTCTGTAGTATTCTTTGTAAAATTTTCAGAGCCATACAACAAACATTCTGTGCGGGGCACGCTCTACAAGTTCGCTCTCTAGAGTAAGCCAGAATTCAACAAGGTATGCCATGTTTGTTATAAATCCTTTTCTGAGAGGTTCCAAGTAGTGACGCCACGAGGAATTGCATAAAACACATTGAAGAAAATTATGTACTATTTTCATATCTTTATTCATTACAAGTACATAGTTATGATTATTTCAAGTTAGGGT
>SNQJ01S0038991.1:33615-55327 GCA_010110895.2 Picea sitchensis | reverse complement strand
TTCATACGCGAGTTAGTCAATAATGGTGACATTGCACTACAATTTTGTGGTTCTCGAGATCAGCTTGCTGACATCTTCACAAAGCCACTAGGAAAGTCAGTTTTTGACTTCCAGAGACAGCACTTAGGCATAGTCAGTGCTGATGGTTGTAACTGTTGAGTCTAAGAGGGAGTGTTAAATATATTGTACCCTCAACAGTCTGACCGTACACTGCCAGTTGTACTGGACAGTTGTACTTTCTATTTCTGTCTTGCTTGAGCATATTTAAGCTTAGCTATTTCCCATTCCAGTGTACTTCAACTTACTTCAGTTTTGTTCTGTACTTCTTCATACATTTGAATATACTATTTTTTTCTCTCTGCATTTCTCTGTGCTTCACAATTTATCACCCGATAGCCAATAGCTGATAGTCAATCCAGGAGTCAAGCCTTTCTCAATTTCAGGATATACGGGGCGGGGCAAGCCACAGTTCAAAGGTGAGATCGAGAATCAATATGGTTTTCAGGGAAGGCATGCTCTTTTTGGCCCCAGCGGCCTGATGCTCAGGCTTAAGAACTCGAGTGGCTAAGGTGCCTCACCAGAAGCCTTTCTTCCCCTTTTCTCAACAAGCGTGTCTAGCTCCTAGCTCAGTACTTGGCTTTCTCCAGCCTCACCAAGCGTGTCCAGGTCCCAGTTCACCAAGCGTTTCCAGCTCCCAGCTAGCTCAGTACGTGTAAATTTTAACAATTTTTGAAATTTTATATTTAAAAATTAATTTTTCGTTCTTACAAAACCCAAAAATAATTTCATACATAACAAGGGAAATTAAGTCCCATCCTATAATATCAACCAATCAAAAATAAAAAATATAATTTAAAAAAAACAAAAAATATAATTTTAATTTAAAAATAAAAAAATTAATAAAGAATATTAAAAAACATTTACTAATTTAATTTTTAAAAAATAAAAAAAAATATAATTTTAATTTAAAAATAAAAAATATTAAAAAACATTTAAAAAATTAATAAAAATGTTACAAAACCCACCAATTAATTCACAGAATGCACCTATTAATAAGCGGTCAATGATTGTTGACCGTTAGCGATGGCTAAAGTCCATGCCTTGGCCTCCGGCCGGGACTAATAAGTATTTAAATGTAGTAATTGTGAAAGATAAGAATAATGGTTGGCATATCATAGGCTTAGTAAAATATGTCATGTAATGGTTTTGGGGGAAATGAATCATTGCAATATATGATCAGAACGGATTAAATAATTTTGGGAATGATATATATAAAAAAAAAATTATATTAAATTATTATTTTTAGTTTAGGCGATTTTATAGTAAAGTGTAATGTTTGGAATAATAGTAGGTATGAGATATATTTATGAATTTTTTATAATTTGTTTTAATACATAATTTAAAATAGGATAAAAAAATTATATAATAATATTTTAAAATGAAATAATGGAAATATTTAATATTTAAGTAATCATTATGTTTCACTATGTTTAAGATTATCGCTTAAATATGGGTAGGAAAAATTTATTCAAAACATCTTTGTATTATAATTTGGTTATTATTATTAAAAGTTTTTTTTTTTTATGTGTAGTTTTATCATGATGTAAAGATTCATTGTAACTTTTTCCATTTCATATAAAAAAAAATTAATATTTTGGTCGAAATGATAAACATGCATTCTTAAAATATTACCGTATATAATTCCTCACACACTGATTAAAAGAGAAAGCTAACTAAAAATGTTGCTTAGATTTAGTGATATGAGTTAATGGGTTGGATAGGATGTGAATGATTGGGATTTTCTAAGATGGATTCATGGTGATTGTTTGAAAAATTAGTAGCTTACCTAATAATGAATGATTATTTGACATTGTTATGAGGACATCACTTCATGGAGAGAGAGAAAAAATGATATCACAAATTTACAAACTTTGATTGATATTATATATTCTCTAAAATATGCACGATGGTCAATATGCATTGAAACCTTAGTGGAGTGCATTAGAACTAGTGATGTAGGAGAAATAGATATTTGACACTTATCTCGCTGGACCTCTATAGAATGTTTATTCTTCTTCTTCTCCCCTCTTCTTCATTTTCATACTAGTGGTAGGAAGTGAATTAGATTACGCATATGCTTATGCATGGTCGATTATTAATATGCATGGTAATTGTATGCGCACTAAAATATGTACCATTAGGCTTAATATTCTGGACTATGATACCCAAAACTCAAAAAAATGGACTTAAGGATTGTGAAACATATGATAGGAATTTTGTTATAAAAGCAACTATAACACACATGTTTCTTATGCCCACGCAAGATAGGCATGACTCTTTTCTCCACATTTGTATGCTAGACCCGAAATGAGGATACGAATAAATTCTTATTCACAATATAATTGAAAGATATTGTTTAGAAATATCATACACTAAAGAAGCATACACAACTTATAACTAGTCTAAATGGGATGATGACACTCTTTTATACACTCCTTATAGCTTGAAAGTGCACCTAATTAAATTAATAAGATAATGGAATTATGTTGTTGACATGCACTCATGTGTGCATGATTTATCGTAAGTGTTTCCCTTATACCTAATACTATGGACTTAGTGGCCTAGTCATGGACATTAAGAAGAGGTCACTGGATGAACTATACAATCACATAATCTGTTAAATTGGCCTAGCTAACCTAAGGAAGTAAAGAAGACAATAGCTATTTGGGAAATATGTGGGGAAAATATAATTGATCGACTTGAGAGGATAGTGGTATAATTCCTTAACCATGCACATCAAATGAAGTCAAAATTGGTATGCAATTACACTTGGAAGGATAGTTAACCCATTATTAGAATGAGACGATGGAAATATAAGTATAGAGAGTCAACTATTTTAAGAAATGAAGGTTTCTAAAGTACTGATCTTCAATGTTAGCAGTTTATATCTGACTTATTAAGCATTCCATGAAATTATCTTATGGAGGAATTGAAAATCGTCAACTTGTAGATTTTCTAATGATAATAACTTATTGTAGTCCTCATAACCATAATCAACTTGGAAGAATGAGATAAATAAAGAAAGAGTAATGGATAAATACTTCATAGAAGATTATGGATTTTACATTAAGAGTGAATTGAGTTGAGTTAGAAGTTCCATGAACAAATGATGTGAATGCACTTTGTAATAAAAATAGTATAGGGAGTCAACAAGGAGTAGTGGCTTATCCTAAAACACAATGGAATATTCTGGAATGGTCTCGAGGGAACAATCATGATGAAGTATAAAGTACAAATTGCCACTATGGATTTTTCTTGGCACCCAAAACTATTTTTAATCGTTAGATCTATTCTTGGTTGACCATTTGATCTTTCAACTGCAACTCCTTTGACTATCAATCGTTTACTTTCACCTCTGAGAATACCCTTAAACTATTGATTAACTCTGCGTATAAATCCTGACAGTTAGTTAGTAAGCATAAAATTACAAATAAATTAAAACAATATTTAAATAAACTTTTTATTTGAGTAAAACTTAATAAACTTTTTTGACCGCAACCTTAATTTCTCACAGCACATGTGTTTTATTGGGAAATTAATGGAATAAAAATATGTTTCTAAAAATATGCAACATTACCTATGGAACTTTGTGTTGCCCCATCCCTACATATGGTCACCTAACCCATATGTAGGGGAGGTCCATCTTAGAGCTCTGTGCTCATGGATCCACCATGAGGAATTAAGGGCTGATGAGTTCTAGAAATACAAGGAAGAAGAAATGAGTAGCCACCTATGGATTAGGTACATGGTGTAGCACCCCCGTTACTAACTCCACAAAGTTTTTTTTATACCCATTAAATTAAAATGTATGCAACATGATAAAAAATTCTATTCATCTAACAACATTTTTAATAAACATGAATGCATCAAATTAAACATACACACAATAATATATAAATACTCAAGAAAACAAAGCTTATGCACAAAAACGTAAACACATAAATAAAACATAGAACCTAGATAAAACACTCATCTTTGTAATCAAATGTGAAACCAATTGCAGAGGAAATATGTTCCACCCAATCGTAGAATTACTACTCCAAATATCAACAACAAATCACCTCTGAGTTAGGGCTACAAAACCACAAGAGAGAGTGTCTCCTAAGGCTGTCTATTGTCCATTCACAACAAGCTAATTTCCTACAACCATCCCAATCCACCAACTCTCTTCCCCTCAAACTCCACAACCCAAGGAATGAGATCCCTTTCTCTACTACACAGTCCCTTAAGCTATCCCCATTCCCTCCAAGGCTCCAACAGAAGTTGGCTAGGAATCTCTCTTGCTAGGGACTCGAGGGACTTACATCTGCAACATGAAACTATTGGCAACAACTCATTTTCTCTGTGATAATATCTTACACATGAATCTCTTCTATATGCCTAATAGTCTGCTTCTTCATGCAATTACATCTCCCACAAGCTGCCTATAAACCTTACTATGGTTGTCTTCAAGCTCCAATACTTAGCGCACTCTTATTGTACCAAAAATTCACTATAAAAACTACTTATAATACCCATTCAAATTTACCCTTTACCCATGCATGTTGACTCTCACATTCCCCAATGTTGATTGTACTCAGCCCCATGCTCTCAATAAGTATGTGAGGTGACTTTCCACACCAACCTCCTTACATGTATTCATTGATTGGGTCTTTGATACACTCAAAATTAAAATAGAGGTTCATACAAAATAAAAAAATTTAGAAAGTGGCATGGGATTAATAGACATGGGTAATTCCCCCTTGGACCCCCTCTCTTATGGAAACTTAGCCCCATTGAATCCATATGTGTTCGTATACAACTGTAGATACATTTATTTTATTATTTTCGATATGCAATGTTTACATATTACATCGTTTGACCCGCGACCATATATCATATTTACATTATACATCACTAAACTAGGGATAAAAAATGGGGATGTTACACAAGGCCATAAGACTAGAAGAACTCATCAACAACCATTTATCCCTAACATATAACACAAATCTAATGCCCATTCTAGAGGAAAAACATAGATGTTATTGCCATTATGAAGATAGAATTGAAATTTCAAAAGAAAGTGCACTCCTAATCTACCAAGTTAGATGAGGTGGGCTTCCTCTTGATTTCCAATGGATATATCCTCACTCTCCTATGAATTTATAATATTCCATGTTTAGGAAACAATTGTGTAAGGGAAATTTGTTTAAGATCAAGCTTAAATGGATTGGTATAATATTCAATCCTCCTCTCCTATTACATCCCACACCTATAGGAGAGATGGATGAAGAGAAGGAGAGGAAAGATTGTAAAGAAGTAGAGTAGAATGCAGGGTACTATGATGGGGGTGTCATTACTTAGTTTGTGGCTTATGATCTTAGGCAAGCATGCAAGAAACAAAATAATGATATATAAAAGGAGGCAAAATAAAGAGTGAGATGTAGGTGGTCATTTTTGGTTGCACAAGGATGTACAAAACCTGTAAGTTGGGGGGCGATGATGGGCCATGGAATGTTGGGATCTTGAGGCTCGTCTTGTAGTTCATATGGCATTTTTTGTGTTCTAAATATTACATTACTTGTAAGAATAATATGTTAAATGTGAACATATTGGGTTATGCATATTGAATATTATGAATAATTGAGTTTTTGAGTTATGTGATATACTTTGGTCTAAATTATGATTTTGATGGATTCGTGCATTCTTAAGGTTGTGCTAATAATTTGTACAATTGGGTTGAATCCTACAGGTGATCTCCATCAAATTCCACATGAGATAAAAGGTGTATCATACCCCCTCTCCAACTTCCAAAGAAGCCAAGAATTCAAAGTAATCAAGTCACTCAATCAACATGATCCTAATTCTATTTCTTGATTGAGGGAATTCGAATTAAGGAGGGGAATTTGGCCCTTGAAATAAGAATCCCCAATTCTAGGGATCATATAGACATGTTCCCTTCAATCAAGGATTGATTGAAGGGATAAATTGTGATTTTTAGTATAATTAGAGCTAGGATGAAATAGGACCTAGTAAATTATGTTCTTTTGGCATAATAATTTTATAAGTGATAGTTCATTCAAATTGTTAAGGACTACTTTGTTGTCATGAAGTTAAGTTCTAAATGAGAAATTTGTATTTTAAAATATTGAGAACTCAATGGTTTTACTAAGGGTTCCTATAAACACCTTGAGTAGGTCCCACTCAAGTTTATGCAAGGAACACTTTATATTTTTATATTCTCATTTATGGAATAGCTTACAATTTTCTATAGCAATTTCATGCAAGTTATTACAATAATTTTATTTTCTTTATGTTATTTCATTTCAAGCCATTTTAATTCTACAAATTTACTTCATGTCTATTGCATTTTCAGCTCTTTAATTTATGGTGTTCAACATCTTGGTTAATCTCATTGAATCTGAAATAATCATAGGTTGATATTCTTAGTAGATTGAGGGATCTTATGTATGTTTCCTTCTTCCTCACAAAGAACAATGATAACCACTTCCATTATCTCTTGATCTTGATGCTCTTGACTTGGGAAATAAGATTGTAGATCACCAAACTTTTAGAGTGAAGGGATAGGATATAAGAGGATGATATTGAGAATCTTGTTTACTATTGGATTAAATTCTACATTCTTTGGTTTCAACATCACTTCATTGCTAGTTTCTAGATAAAGTATATATGTAACTTTGAATAGGATATTACAACTTACTTAAGGTTCTTGATGATGAAGAGGTTGTGGATTCTATGGCACATTAATTATCAAATGCCAATACCTCCATTCAATCAACCCTATAAAAACCAATTACATGACCTTATAACCTCTCATGCTTAACCTAAGTAGAGGATGTGAAGGTCATGAGAAAATTTACTTAAAGGGAAAGGGAAACAAAACATTCAAGCCAACCTTAGGTTACACATAATTAGTCAAGTTTATAAGTCATAGTTTACTATTGTAGTTTCACATATAGTGCATAGTACCTCATCAAAGAAGCACATCCCTGGATTGAGAAAGTGTTGTCATTGATGTCAAAGTGGGGAGATTGTTGACTGTTGAGAAAGTGTTGTCATTGATGTCAAAATGGTTGTAGGTGTGACAGTGAGTAGTTTTATTGATATCAAAGGGACTACTAAGATAAATGGTTATTGAGGTATGATTGTTAAAGAATTCCCAACACGTGAGGATCTTGTTCCAAGCAGAAATTATCATTTAAGCATTCAAAGAAATTCAACTACAAAAAGTCAGGATTTCGGTAGCCACTTATTAAGCTACAAAAAACAAATCAATTGCAGAAAATTGGGATTTCATTAGCTATGTGTTGAGCTATAGAAAGTGACTCAGCTGCAAAAACTCGAGATTTTAGTAGCCACGTGTTGAGCTACAAAAGGCGACTCTATTGTAGGAACTCAAGGGTAATGAAGTATTGGTAACGGTTGGCTAAAGAAAGGAAGTGATCATGTTGACTTTGTCAAGATGGGATTACATATTTAATGGATTAGTTATTCTTGGTAATTTTCACACAAAAAATGTTTTTTTATGGAAGGTAATATGAAATGGTCTACTAACATGGTCATGAAAAATACTATGGGTTTATACCATTGTGTTGATTTTTCTATGGGCAACAAAACCACTACAGAAACTAGTATAAATACTTTATCAAATTGAAGAGTAGGTGGAGTTAGTGTGTGTGAAAAATGTAGAAGAGGGTATTAATCTAAGTGAAGGCATAGGAGAAAGAGTGGAGCTATAATGAAGATCAGAGAGCTGGAAATCAAACTATAGAAGGGTTTTTGAATCTAAATTACAATATGAAAGGTATGTTATTTAAGCTTAAATAGATAGTATTCTTGACTGTAATGAAGTAATTATGAAATGTTGTGAGTTACATAATGATTTTGTTTTGGGAGTCTTGAGGAGTGTGTAAGACCTCCATGTTGTAAGAAGAATATGAAGAGTTACTCGTCACACACAAAAATAACCGTAGCTACAAAAACAAATCCACAACTGTAGAATCAACGTAGCTATAGAAATAGATCCACGGTTGTAGAATCAATGATATATACAAAAACATATTCACAACTGTAGAATCAACAACATATACAAAAACATATTCATGGTTGTAGAATCAAAGTAGCTACAGAATTAACGACAACTAAAAAAATAGTTGATTTGCAGGATTATTTGAGATAATATATGTCATGTTCAATTGAAGAGATTATTTGATATGTGTGTTTCATATTTACAGTATGAGTCTATGAAAATGAGATATCATGAACATGAGGGTTTGTAATTGACTAAAATTTGATTATATTATTTACTTTAGGGTGGTGCAAGGAAGATGATTGGTGTCCTCATAATAGGTTGGTGCCTCACAAGTTGGTGCTTGCATATTATAAGTGGGTACTTACATGAAGGATTGGTGTCCTCATAACAGGTTGATTCTTGGTAACTTGGTGCTTGTAGATTGTAATTGGGTGCTTACAAAGAGGATTGGTGTGCTCATCCTCATAATGGTTTGGTTCCTGGCAAGTTGTTGTTTGCAAACTGTAAGTGGTTGCTTACAGTGAGGATTGGTGATCTCATATTCTCAACAGATTGATGCCTATCAAGTTGGTGCTTGAAGAGTTGTAAGTGGGTGCTTACTTTAGGGATTGGTGTCCCTCATAGGTTGAAGTCTGTAAAGAATGTAACTTTGGAATGACATAAGAAGAAGTTGATTTGTGGTTTCTCTCATATGGATTTCCACGTAAAATATTTGCGTATTGTGTCTTTGTGTTATGGAATTTATTATGTGATGACTAATTAAGATGTTAAAACGACAAAGTGGTTAAAATATATGTAATATTGATTCACCCCCTCTCAATATTACTGAATATTCCGACAATTGGTATCAGAGAAGGTTTCTTCAGTGATATCCTAACAAATAGAAGGAATATCCTTCAGGAAAAATGGCCAGTCAATATCTTTCTTCTCCAACCATACCTCCTCTACTCAATGGAGAAAACTATTATATGTGGAGTATACGAATAAAGAGATATATGTAGGCACTAGGATATGATATTTGACATGCAGTTGAGAATTGTTATGGGATTTCCCCCCCATGACTTTGGGTCATGTCACGATAAAGCTTGACCATATACAAAAGATAGAGCCTATCCTCACATATAAGACTTGCAAAGAAATAACTAAATAAAGAGAGAGGATAAAGAATATCACACCTTGTATCCTATCGGCTGATGTCGTTCCTCACTCTCGACCCTTAACACGCTCCTGATATTTTCTCGAAAAAATCTACAAAAGGAGACCAAGAAAATGTTGCAACAAGGTAGTTATGGGATCAAATTATACATGTAATATATAAATAAATTCAAATATGCAAATAAAATTAACATTCATAAGAAAATTGAACCATATTACAAAAGTAATGGATGGAAAAAGAACTCTTTTATTAGAAACGATAAAAGTGAGTGGTTACAACCTTACTCCAACTGCTGGCACTGCCTCGAAGCCAACCGCCCAGGTTCCTCCAATGGTCCTTCAAGCATCAACTAAGCAGGATTTCCCTTCCTTGGATGACTCAATAGGGATAGGAACACACCCTATAGTCACATAGGAGAGAGAAAGGAGTATTGGAAAGCAAGTTCTAGAATCAATGGGATGCTACTCAAAGGATAGGGGAGATAGAGAAGCTTGCAAACTCTTTAACATAACTTTGCATCTTGGTTGTCCTCCTCATACATGCCCCCAAAGGTGACTTTATACCATCCTCAAGGGGTTGAGGTGGTTGAATTTAGTTGAGTATGGGCTCAGGGAAGGTTAGGAATGAGCCCAACCGAAATCCCTGCCCGAAAATAAGGAATTATTTTATTTTTCACATTTTTTGAGGGCATCCGCAATTTGTAAACTAGAAACTCGTAGACATCTAGAATTTGCACACAGGTGAATCACGGATGGAAACAAAAGTCATGTTTTTTAGATGATATTGATGAGGGAAGTTGGGATTTAAGTTTGCAAGCTAAGGATAAGGACTAAACCATCTCACAAGTGCAAATGATGTGACAAATTGTGTTATAATATATGCCCCCTAATGTGTGAAGTCAAAATGGAAATTGATGGCCAAAATACATTATAAATCTGAGAGGTAAGGATGCAGTGAAGTAGATCCAATGAAGGTTCCCAAACCACTGATCCAAGAACAAAAACCATTATCAGAGATAAAGTAAGAGTATTCTTTTTCTGATTCGGCCATACCCATGCTCAAGAGTGATGTAAACATGGTTTCAAAATAAAGTACACTGTGGATCCATGACATATATGAAAGTATGAATAATGTCCATGGCCACAAAAAGTACACAGTGGATCCATATTAGAATGGCCATGAGGAATACAGAGTGGATCCATTTAAAAAGTACAAAAAGAATGGACATGAGGAATACATAGTGGATCCATTTAAAAGTATATCATATCCATGAATGGATACACAATGGTGTTATTTATCAAAATAAAATAAGAAGATATATGGAGAAAAGAAGTGAACAAACTGATCCTATGAAAGTACCAATGTCTATGTAGAGGGTACAATATGTGTCGGGTAGGAGAAAAAAATATGTGATGCTCATACTTCACCCAAAGTCTTCAAAAAAATATGTCATGTTACGATTATACACAAGGATGATTTTAAGGATGGAAATTTATTTTAAAATGTAGAAAGCTCTGCAAATCTTACTAATCCTTCATATGTCAACTATAAATGTTTGGCGATATTTTTGTAAAAATATTCAAATTTCTGAGTATTTTATATTTGTTTTATAAAATTTTGGCAATTTTTAAGGTAAAATAATTTTATCCTATAGAATTTGGGCGAATGATTTTTAAAATAGCGAATCTCATTTTTGGAAAAACCATGGAAAATTAGCCCATGAGCGAAATTTAACCCCTAAAATCATCCCTAATTATACACCATGTGAATAGATGTGTTGGGGTCAAACATAGTGAGACACCACTTGATTATCAGTAATTGATGTATACCATTAACAAATGTGAGAAAACCCACCGATGTTGATAATGGGTGTCAAGGTACCATGGTATAATCTAACAAGTGTGAATAAATGAGTTGATGTCGAACACCTGGTAGAATCTATCGATCAAAGGACATTGATGTATTCCCATTTTCAATAGAGAGGGAACCTGCCACTGATGACAACAAGCCCCAAGGTACCAAACATGACTCTAGATCCCTGTCCTAGAAAAATATGTGTTGAAGTCGATAGGAAGAGATCAGCTGGAAGGAAGGAATTAAGGCATCCTCCATCATCCAGTATGAGGGGTAGAAAAATGCTAAATATTTGGAAGGATTCATATGAATATATTGTAAGGACCACACCGAGGTACGACTCTAGCATGCACCAGATGGAATATCGCACGACATAGACTCTTTGAATAGTATCCAATAATGGAGACTACTGAAAAATATGAGGAATACACCAATGGGGTCAAATGGAAACCAAGGTATCGCATGAATCCCTATCTGTGATGATTATTGTTGACGTTGAACATAAGGGAAACCATCTAGTAACAAACCAATGATGGTTTGTCATATTCTTAATGCAAGGTCACCTGTCAATGATGGAAACAGGCCTAGGGTGGATCTCTAGGTCATACTCTCAGAGAAATGTGTCAGAGTCTATAAGAAAAGACCCACTAGTAAGAATTCAATGGAGAGATTCTATACTAGAATGAGTGAAGTACATATATACTTTTGATATTGAGACGTACTTGACTGGCATAGGAAGGCTGACTTGGAAAGTCGAGGATTTTTTGTATAGCGGCTGAATCGGTTTGAAACTTCCCTTGAATAAGAGCACATCACATGATCTGACTTAGTTTTCATGACTATAAACTAGGATACATTTATGACACAAAAGGCATAAAAAACGATCCATATGACTAGAAGAATAAATAGTCAGAGGAGATTATACTCAATAACGAGAAAATGTCTCCTAAATCCATACTAAACCCAAAATACTAAGATATTGACTCAAATATTGTGCTCTATTCAAGGAAGATAGGACTACTACAGACAAAACAAATATATGCTTCCCCCCTTGTCTTTTTCATATTATGAAACCCTGAAAAAGATTAAAAGAATACTATATTATAGTGGAGGAAACAAGTGTCGCAGGCAAGAAAACTAGTTCCAAAGTGCAAGGAACATACCAATGCTCAATGCAAGGAAGCACGTGCATGATAAGGACACTTAGGAAATTTTTCTTCCGGGGTTACAGTGTCGAGTCAAAAAGGCTTGAAGTGTAAGGCTAGAAATCGGTAGGAAAGAATAAGTGAATGGTTCAACAATAGAAAGATGAAAGCCGACATTAGTCCTGGAAGAAAAAGAAATTAATATGAAATGTGGTTACAACTTAACAAAATTTTGGAATCCCTGTAGGTAAGTTACCCAAAAAATATTGAGAGGAAGTCATGAGGCTTCAACGCAAAGACATGGCAAGACTAAGTAGGGCTTCTGAGCCTATATAAAATATTGCAACATGGGTGTAAAAAATTTCAGTGAGGTACTAAGTAGGACACCTATGAAGAGGTAATATTTACCATCTGTAGAAGACTCCTTTAAAGAATATTAAGAGGTGTAGTACCGATAAAAAAATGGTGTTGACCCTATGGTAGATATGTGGCCAATATAGATAGATGCATTGTGCAGGTAAAAATGAGGCCTACCCTATATTCCAATAAAGAATAAAATACTTGATGAAGAATCCATAAAGTGCTAACATATGTAGCAACACATGATAGAGGGAGCCCCATAGGTAATGGCCAGAAAAATATTGAGAATAATATATGAGGCTTCAACATAAAGTCACAGCGAGACTAAACATGGCTCTTGAGCCTATGAATTTTTTTTAGAATGGGCACCAAACTGCAAAAAAGGTTCGAACTAGGGAACCCATGAATGATAGGCTCTATCACATGAATTACGAAACTTCTAAACAATAGAGTAGGTTCAATGTCGCAACTCAGTGAGGTAGATCCTAATGCAAAATGAAACATGAAATGGATAATTCAAAAATGCATGGAGGGGAAAATCTAACCTATATTCCAGTTTCGAGATCATTACTTATACTAATGGACCGACATGGAAGAAAAGGTACCAAAGAAAAATGTCTTCAAAGTGTTGTATATAAAACCAAAGAAATTAATAAGTCCAATATAGAAACCTCTAATAAAAAACGTGTGCTAAGGGATACAAAACTTGAAAATAAGAAACCCTAAAAGTAAAATATGTACATAGCACCGCATAGGATTACATATGCATGGTAGTGCTCCAAGTAGAGCCCATCACTAGGCTTAAGCCAAGGGTTTCTTTGGTAAACAACCTGTAAAGTTTCCAATTTAGGAAGAGGTCGAGGATCCATAATCATAGCTTCAAGGAGACTCATTAGAAGGAAACTCAACATCCATGGAATCGGGGCTTGAAAAAACACAGATACTAGGGCTCGAGGTCTCACAAACAGTAAGATGAGAATCAATAGGAAACACCAAATTACTCAGGCCAATATTGGGAAGTAAGGGCTCCCATGCCCGTATTGGATAAAACACTTGATTTATTATTGAGACCTCGTCTCAAGAGGGAAAACATGACTATGAAGATCCCATATTAGGATAAACTGAACACCGAGGATGAGATGCCCATAAATCACCCATGGAGGGGAAGAGTATACTCTAACAATAGGAACACACAAAGGGTAAAGTTGAGCAAAAACCAAACCAAGATGGTGATTATTAGATGAAAGATGATCAATAGTGACAATTCTTTTGTTGTGAGGTAAATGCATCACATGAAAGTGCATAGACACCAAAACATTCATAACATAAATATAATCAAAAACAAGAATCATATTGAAGTCTAAAGGGCCTATAACCACTAACAGATCGACTAAGACAGTCTTCCCACCTAATGTGATAAGAAATTGAGGAAGAGTCCCCATCCATTCACTAGGTCTTTTTTCAAAATCCAACAAGTCACTGGTAGTTGACACAAGCTTGGGAGAACCCAATTCTTTCCAAGCCAAGGAGGATAAAATAATTGCAAAGGATCCTTCATCTACAATACATTGATGAATGTCTCTCAACATAGATTCAACCAGAACTGTTATCTGGAAAGGCACAAATAAAGGAAGACGAGGCTCCACAAGATCATTCCAATCAAAGGAAACCATCCTAGGACTTGGAGGGAGTGTACTTGAATAGAGTGGAATGCCCCCTTTTTCAAAAGGTACTGAACTAGAAATGCTAAAGACATAGTCAAAAGACGCATCACTCCCCAAAATAAGAGTGGGATCGGTTAAAGATTGTGTTGGCTCGACCACTTTGGAAGACTGGTCACTCTCCAAGAGAAGAGTGGGGTTTATTAAATATTTCATCAACACAACCACTTCCTCAACCATTGGTTGAATAGGATACGAGACAACATGGTTAAGATACGCATCACTCCCCAAAACGAGAGTGATATCATTTGAATATTGCATCGGCACAACCACTTCATCAACCAATGATTAGAACATTGGGAAACCAAAGACGACTCATAACTGAGAGGACCTTTAGAAAAGGACCACGCTCTTTGTACCATGACAATAGCTAGGAACACATGATTAATGTGATATCCTTCACAAATATTAAGAGGGAATGTGGGCTTACATCCTGTACGTCTAGGCTTCTCAACTGTATCAATTCCCCCAACATGATTTGCAACAGCTAGTGACATGCTCCCATCATGACTTGTAGAGGCTAGTAGATTATCTCCAACATGACTTGTAGATATTGGTGATGTTTTTCCAGTATTACTAGCAATGAATAAACTTATGCCCCCAACATGACTTGCAGCAATTGTTTTCTTGTATTCAAAATGACTCATAGAGGTTGTCGACATTACTCCAACATGACTATCATAGGTTGGTTTTGTACTCCCGGCATGACTAGCAAAGGCTAGTTGTTGAACTCCAGTATGAATTGCACAGACTAGGATCTTTCCCCCAACATGACTTGCAGAAGTTGGGTGCATGTATTCAACATGAATTGAATAGGTTGTTGAACTAACTCCAATGTGACTAGTATAGGTTGGTGAGATAATTCCAGTATGACTCATAGTGACTATACTTGTGATTCCAACGTGAATCGTAGTGGCTAGCTTCTTTCCCCCAACATGTCTCATAGAGGCTAGTGACAGGTCTCCAATGTGGCTAACAAAAGTTGGTGACTTCTTATTCTTACTCTTCCTCTTCCTATTCCTTTTAAACTTATGGTTACTGGTAGCTAGACTTTCACCATAAGAGGGAGAAGAAGAAGGAGTAGACTTCCCAGATGTAAAATGTGAAGGATCAACATCCATTCAATTCCCATGACATAAGGTGTTTATCTGAGAAGCATCAAGAGCATTAAGGACATTCAGAGTGGTCCAAAACCAAACCAGTAGTCCAACATTCAACCCATGAATGTTTAGAGTGGCCATCAAGGGGGAACCAATATTTCCAAAGAATGGAAAAGCACAAAAATCCCCTTGGGAAGGGGTCCCTTGGTTGGTATCCTCAAGAAATTTGGCCATGATGTTCTTATGCATAGGTTCATCCCTTATGGGATTTTTCATGTCCATAAAAGTTGCACGCACTGACTCTGGTGAACTAGTGGTATAAAAACCCATGCCTTCCAAGAGGTGGCTCCATGCTTTCAAGAGAAATAAAAAAGGTCCTTCCTGGCCAGTGGAGCGGTTGGTCGACCACCTTGAATAAATGATCCAAAAGCGGTGATGTTGAAACAACCTAAGGCCAAATATACAAAGAAACACTCCATTAAAAATTCCTAATAGAAACATCGCAAGAAGACAACTTCTCCAAAACTTCAGCCTAAGTGAATAACATCCTAGGTCCTAAGAAATGAAAAAGTGGAAAGGGACCTTACAGATACCGACAAGGGTTGATTAAGTCCCAAGACCAATGAATGAAGGAATGAGAAATAGTTATCCCAACCTCCACTAACCAACCTTATCCGATGTAATTACCCTTGCTTCATGGGGCACCCTCAAGTAGTATTGAAAAGTGTGGTGCAAAATCTGTCTTAGGTACCACGACAAACCCCTGCAGTCACCTCTGATAAACCTAGGAAAATAAACTATGGTTACCAACTCCCAGTCAGTTTCTGGGTGGAAATTCAACAGTCAGGATTGAATGCATGGGAAGGGTAAAAAATCCCAAATATTTTCCAGAGGAATGTCTACAAAAGGGCCAGCATCACTTTAGGAAATCTAAACCTAGGTCTTAAGCTCCAAAGGATTGATGCTAAGAGGGCCAGTATCACTTCAGGAAACTTCAACCATCTTCAAAATTCATAGAGGACTGACACCACATGAGTCAGTGTCACTTCAGTAAAACCCCCCAATATACGATCTCTCCACTACGCGCGGTCAAGCTTCGGAGGGGGAATCTCCTTGGATCTTCCCTATGCGACCTCGTGTTTAGCTCCTATGTGAGAGACGTTTCCCAGCCAAACCTATACGACAGTTGGATTTGATCTCTCCCTAACTTATAATCCTGTGTTTTTTTACCGGCCTTGGAGAATTATCTCTCCAATCCTAATCCAATACCCTAACCCTAAAAAAAAATTGAACCCTAGAAACAAAGTCTAGTACATTTTAATTTTAGCGTTCATTTTAAGCAGTCGTTCTTTAATCAAAGAATGCGGAAGTGAAACTAATGTTATTTGATACTCTTGCAAAAATGAAACTTGTAAGAACATTGGAAAAGACAACTTTTACACAAATTCTTCAAATGAAAAAGAGTTTCAAAAATAAAAATTCATGAACAATCCTTCAAACCTTAAAATGAAATTTTTTCCTTTTCTAATGCAAAATGCACAATGCAACTTTCGAGTGAAATAAAAGAGAAAACAAAAGGATTTTATTTATTATTTTTCTTTTGAAATTATTTTAATATTAGAATCGAACAAAATTCCATGCTAATATCTTTTTCAAATAACAATGCAAAGAAAGAAAGAGACCTAACTAGCAGAAAACTTGTTTTTTTTGTTTTTCCACACTAGCAGAAAACTAGAAAACTGAGATCTTGAGAACAAGTCTAGTCTTATAGTCATGCAATACAAGGTACAAAAGGGAGAAAAATATAAATAAAAATTATTTTTTCTTCACCAATTTAAGACCTTACCAACCTCCCATAGGCCACAAAATGTTTCGGAATCAAAATCCTCAAAAAAGACCCCCAAACTAGCTAAAGCAAGGCTCCAAAAAGATGAAAAGCATGCAAAAAAGTCACTTTTTGGAGGCATCCGCGGGTCACCCCACTGAAAATTGTGGACATAAGCTTATATCTATGGTTTTTATCATTGTAGGAAGTGCGAACAAATTTTATCCGTGATTTGGCCTTCCACAAAGCACAGATATCCGTGATTTGGACTTGTGTGACCCGCTGATATGACCAACACTTACATGTTTTTTAGCACTAAAATCCATGCTTTAGTATGTACATGGTTTATGTGAAAGTCAAGAGTGGATATAATTAAAAAAATTTGGAAAATTGGATATAAATCCCAAAACTCAAAATGTAGCAGAGAGACGAAAAGTAAGCCAAAAGACTAGGAAACCAAGAGAAAGAACTTTTAAATGACTTGAGAGTTTTCAAGGACTTTAAAAAAGCAATTCAAAGAAAAAAAAAAACCAAGAGGTGCAAAGTGTCCTGAAGAACCAACCCAAATCCTCTAGATCTGAGAGAAAGGCTCACAAAATCGATCTTCTTATATATATTCATGAATGTGTACACTAGGACTCACAGACATCTACAGGTCATACATAGCAAAATCATGGATACCTGTGACTCATAAAAGGACAAAGTATGGATGAGACAATTATAATTGAAAAATATAAAAGCCCAATCCAAAAGGAGGCCTTTATAAACTTAGAAAAACTTTTTAGATGGGGGATGCTCTGAAAAGAAAATCCAGAAAACAAACAAAACCATAGACAACACAAGAAACCCTAAGACCGATGCAAACTAGGAAAATATTTCGCCAGTATGGTCGCCAATTTTGTTATGGGATTTCCCCCCCATGACTTTGGATCATGTCAGAACAGGTCTTGGCCATATATAAAAGACATAACTTACCCTCACATACAAGACTTGCAAAGAAATAACTACCTAAAGAGAGAGGAGAAATAATGTCACACCTTGAATCCTATCGGTTGATGTTGTTCCTCGCTCTTGACCCTTAAAAAACTTCTTATCTCTTCTCGAACAAATATGCAAAAGGTGACCAATAAAATGATACAATAAGGTAGTTATAGGATCAAATTATACATGTAACATATAAATAAATTCAAGTATGCGAATCGAATTGACATGCATAAGAAAATTGAACCATATTACACAACTAATGGAGGGAAAGAGAACTCTTATATTTGAAATAGTAGAAATGGGTGGTTACAACCTGACTCCAACCATTGATACTGCCTCAAAGCCAACCACCCAAGTTCCTCTAATGGTCTTTCAAGCATCAACTCAATAGGATTTCCCTTCCTCGGATGACTCAATAGGGATAGGAACACACCCTATAGTCACATAGGAGAGAGAAAGGAGTACTTGAAAGTGAGGTCCAGAATCAAGGGGATGCTACTCAAAGGATAGGGGAGATAGGGAAGCTTGCAAATTCTTCAGCATAACTTTGCACCTTGGGTGTCCTCCTCACCCATGCCACCAAAGGTGCCTTTAAACCATCCTCAATGGGTTGAGGTGGTTGAATTATGTTGAGTACATGATCAAGGGAGGTTAGGAATGATCCCAACTGAAATCCCCGCTCGAAAATAAGGAATTATTGTATTTTTCGTATGTTTTTAGGGCATCCACGAGTTGTAAACTAGCAACTCGCAGAACTCTGTGGTTTGCAGATAGGTGACTCATGGATGGAAACAAAAGTCATGTTTTTTAGATGATATTGATGAGGGAAGTTGGGATTTAAGTTTTCAAGCTAGGGATAAGTAATAATTCATCTCACAAGTGCAAATGATGTGGAACATTTTGGTATAACAAGAATGGTTACACAATTCCAAAAAACCAAGAAAAATGTGGAACTACAAAGAAGTTACATAAAAACAATTCAAGAGAATTGAATGAAATTTTGAGTTGTTTATCCTAATCCGAGAAGGAAAAAGTGGGACAACGTACATCAACTAAAGAACTTTGGGAAAAGCTAAAAAATGTGCATGAAGATGAAGAAGAAACAAAGATACTCATTTATCATGATGAAGAGGTCAATTGCTTATCTGATGAAGTTCTCTTCATAAATTAAGGAGAAGCAAATGAAATCAGAAAGATCAGAAGAGAGAACTAGTTCCTAAAGGAACAACTACAAATATATCAAAAATAAGATCATAAATGAAAAGAAGAAATGTCACACAACATTAAAAAATCAGAAGAGATCATCATTGAACTAAAAACTCATCTAGAAGAAAAGAAAGAAAATGACCAACATGTGAGAAACTTGAAGCACAAAATTCCTCTCTGAAAAAGGAATTAGAAGAGGAATACAAGATAGAAGAAGTAATGAGAAGTCATATGAAAGAAAAGGATCAATACTGTGAGAAGCTGAAGGATGAAATTGATTCCTTAAGAAAGGAGCTAAAAAAAAAACTGATCATCTAAATAGAAGTTTGAAATTTGAAAAGAGTACTATAGTCCTTGATGTCATTCTCAGCTATCAGAGGTCTCCGTCGATAAAGAAAATTTTAGGCTATGAAAACAATCATAAAACTCTTGAAGATAATGAAATATCCATGTCAATCGAGGAGAAGCATGAATTCAATACAAATGTTCTTAAAAGCTCAAATTGCACTGAAGACAACAACATGGAAAGAAAGTAAAATCAGCCAAGGTTTGACAAGAATAAACTTAGAAGAGTTGTGCCTTCAAGGAGACAATTTACTACCAGGTATCAAACTTTATTGTTTGGCTATTGTTTCTCTTGTAAAAATTTTGGGTATAGAGCAGTAGATTGTAGAGTCCATGTAATAAATAATCATGTAATAAAAGGAAGTGCCAAGAATTTCTACGTGGACCAAAAAAATAGAACACTTCATAAATATGTTGATAAAAACTTTGAATGATGGAAATGCAACAATTATGGGCATATTACAAGATTCTTATATAATGTAGTATGCCACAAATGCAACAATTATGGGCATATTACAAGATTCTGCTACAATGTAGTCTGTCAAAAATGAAACAATTTTGGTCACAAAGCTCAGAACTGCAAAATCACAAGAGTATGGAAGAGGAAATTAGAAGATCATAAGAAGGATGAAGAAAAAATTCAACTAGCCCTATATACTCAAAATAGAGAAAGAAGTACCATTTCCAAAAATAAATAAAGGAAAGTGCATAAAAGTGTGGAGAAGGAAATCAAACATTCATAAGAAAGAAGAATGTGAACCAACAACATATGTTGACAATGAATGTTTAAGTCACAAGACAAGGAACCAGATAAGGTATCTCCTCTTGAAGAAAGACAATGAAGAAAGAGTAATGATTAAAATAAAGGGTTGTCTTACAATTGGTGATGAAAAAAAAGGTGTCTTATATGTTAAGGATTTGAAAGATAATCCTCTCTATCCTAACAATTGATTATCAAATCTGCAAGATAAGGAAGAACTAAAAAATGAGGTGGCGTTATGTTCTAGATTATTTTCAGAACAAAATATTACAATGAAATACACATAAACATTGCCAGAAATAGAGAAATACAACAAAACATGATTTCTATTAATGAAAGAAATGTACAGAGACTGTAAAAATATAGAGTGCAAGACTCACTAGAATGGTGGTAGCTTTATCTCTGAGAAGAAATGTGATGGCTACGCTCATTCGCAAGAATATGATTGCAATGAGGCTCTAAAGGAATTTTTATGATAAACATGAATTCAAAAACCCTAGACATCCAAAAACCTAACCCTAGGAGATGAAGCGCCAAAAGTCATGTGGGCCCCATTGGGGTAGGTTAGTACATTAACTTCCCATGGTTGTAAATTTTGCATAGAATCTTCATTTTAGGCATGTGATAGCCCGTTGGAAAGGTGTTTTCGAGAAATACACATTATACCATCAAACGCTGACTATGTCTATAGTTTGACTATGGAAAACCAAGAAAACATTGTTTAGAGCCCCAAAATGGCCCTGGAAGTATAGAAAGATGTACTGACATGAAAACTTACAAAATAAGCCAGTTGGAATAGGTGGGCAACCACAAATATCCACCTAGATTTTTTGTAGGGCTTCAAGATAGCCCCGTAAGTGTAGAACCAATAATTACAAATAAATGTCCCCATTACAAAGAAACGTGTTCAATTGAAAAATGTCTAGATGAGCCAGTTGGAATTTGGAACAGGTGGGTGGCCACCAATATCCACCTGGATCAATCCTCCCCCCTTAGGAAGCAATGGTATCCATTACGTTGAGTTCCCATGGAAGAGGGGAAATCGTTTTCTGAATATGAATCTTGGTGAGTTGCATGCCTTGTTGGATAAATTTGTTGGAAATATGGCTACAACAGAGATGACGCAGATGATCAAGGTGCAGATGATCAAGGTTGTCATTGATG